>JAEQBH010006581.1:0-152557 GCA_016808115.1 Tetrastigma voinierianum | reverse complement strand
GGGAAAGTGACGGACGGAGGCAGAGAGAGGGAGCGTGAGAGGCTATTTAATTTTATTTTCTGATTCTTTTCAGATTTACGAAAATCGGACTGCGTTGGTCGGTTAAGAAATCGACCACAAGAGAAATTTCCACGACAGCATCAATATCTGCAAATTTTCTGTCAAACTTCTCTTAAAAGACAAAATTACTACTAAGTATTCGCCCTAAACGCTATATAACGGCCAAATTTTCTGGTGATCGTAAAGCGCCAGAAACTTCGCATTTCCAAAAATTTTTGCACTGAGCTTTGCACTTTTGCACTTTTTAACCGTTGTCGGACAAATAAAAATGACCCTCGGCGACTATTTCTGATGGGGCCGATCAAATTTTGTTTAGCTTCGACAAGCCCGCATGCACTTTCAAAATGCCATTTTTGCTTTCCATGAAATTCCTCAGCCAAAATTTCGCTAAAAATAAATATGACAAAAAGATTTAATGCAGATGACATTTTGGTCAATTTCACATCATATTATCGACGCCCATATCGATCAGACCAAAGACGCAAGCTATAATCGTTTCACCGATATAATACTTCAAAGTTCAGATGCCATTAAAACGTTAAATCGAGGCATTTTGCACTTGAATGACTGCAGAGCGATTTGAGCATCTGACGAGGACCCAGAAATATTGACAAGATTGGAAAGAATTAGCTGAGTAAAAAGAAGATCAAAATCATTTTCTAAAACGAAATTGCTAAATTATTAATTTTGTAAAAAGCCGTTTAAAATATGATTATAAGATTTTTTTACTCCCAATCATATACTCAAAGCAGAAAGTTCACTAAGATTTAAACAGTTTAGCCCGACGAAGAAACCCCTGGGATGGCCACGCCCACTTATGAGTTTTGATGCGTATATACATGATGACATTATTTATTCAACTATATTGTCTTCATCACACTCAAAAAGGGGATCTAAAGATATATTTATGTTGTCACTCCATTATCCAAGATATACAATACAATGACTTATACACAATGTATTTGTGTGTTTGTCTGAGAACCCATCACCGACATTTTATCTCCGGCGCTCCATTACGCTATATAGATCCCACATGCTCACGGACTATCTTAATTTCGGTAAAGGTTCCTCGAGGTTCACTACCGATGCCGTGTTCCGAGGTTCGAGGCATCACTTCTGGCTAAGATTTCAGAAATTCGGGCCACAGCTTGGCCAGACTTCGATTTACAAAAGATAAAGACTTTCTCAGATATTAACCACCATCAAACAAGCCAAAGAAGAAAAATAGTTTTCGTACAAGCCAACAAATAAAACAGCTGTAACGCTTAAATGGTTTTCATACAAAAACTCGCTTTCTCATAAACGCTTTTACAACCATTTCGTGGTATTTAGATTTAATGAGGCATAAACAGCTGCATAAAGAAGATTTGCTAACTTATAAGACTCACCGAGTCTGCCGTCTGCATTGCTTAAAATAATTTTTCAAAAAGTGTGTGTCAAGCCGAAAGATCTTTCCGTGATCCTAATTTACGCCGCACGCGATTTATATATGATATAAAATTAAACTAAGAAAAACTTAAAATGCGACATTTTGTATATGTAAATATCATTCTCAGAAAATATGCACATGGTTTCGAGAAAACAAGCCATGATAAACTTATATTCGACGATCCTTATCTTATATTTAATATGACCAGAGGTCCTTTATTGTCAGAAGGACATTCGGGAAACACGGAGCTGTATTGCTTTATACGTGACGGTATTGTCGACCAATCAAATAAGTATGCCACGATTTTCAAGTAACTCCAAGGTGTGATTTTGATGTAAAATGAAATTTTTATAATCCAAGTTTTCAAATACAAGCCAAGAAGTGACCCGCTAATCTTTCATTGCAGAATTTGGCTGGCCGAGCGTAGCTTCTGGGCTTGGGAGGTTACTATGAGCGTTTCGCAGATTTCCGCTCACTAGAAGGGGGTCCGCCAACTCGCATCGAGCGCTTGAAGCATGGGGCCGCCCGCTGAAATGCTTCACAAGATTTCCCATGCACTGCTTTTTATAATAATGATGTTCCTATCGCACCTACATCGTTTTCGCTTAATCCTGCGATGCATCAAATATTGAAAAGTGTCACCGACCTTTTAATCTTGAAAGTCACAAAGATTATGTCCTGACGAGGTCAGATACGATTCCAGACTTCCGCACCGAAAAAGCACCACCGAGAGATATGTCGAGCACACCCTGACGGAAGATGCTTCAATGAATCAGCCCCAACATAACCATCGAGGGTCGTTGCACTGCAGGTGTGGCTAAGTATTCTCAAGATGGATCAAAGTTATATGACAACATAAAGAGCCAACTGGCCGACACTAGGAGCCCCGTAAGAGCAAAGAGGGGCATGATGTAACGCTTCTAAATTGCTAAACTTATGACGGTACGGCGACTCTTGTATATGTGGTACTTACGTGTTAGATGATTACCAGTTTCTAGCCTATTATATGGTGACGTAGACAATGGTGGCCTTCCAATCATACCACCGAAAAAGCGTGACGTGGACAGGTCTGCTTCCACCCAAGACTTAGACAATGTGTTTTCCATGTTTACTAGAATACAACAAAAGCAAGCAACAGTTTATGAAAGTTTTGTAAACTTTGAAGAAAGCAAGCAAAGAATTTTATGAAAAGCCTGAGGCCGCACTAAAGGTAGAAAGGACAGCTTCAATTTAACTCGGGCGGCCGACAAGAAGAGAGGTGCTCCCCAAGACTAGTCACCCAGCACCCGCCGCCTAAGTAGGAAGAAAGGAAAGAAGTGGGATCGATGGTGAGGGCTCGTAGATCTAGGAGCAAAGATCTAGCCAGTGGATCCGCTTCGATCACCAAAGAGCCCCAGAGGTGGTAGATCTCAGATCATCTTTTCCATTATGCCCCATGCCGAGGAGGCATCTCTGAGAGTGTGGATGAATATGACAGATGTTTCCATCATAAGGTGAAGGTCACTTTATCCAGACTATCCACAGCTAGTGGTCAGAGACCTCTCGAGGTAGGTATTAAGAAGATCTACCCCAGCACCACGGCCCCGCCAGCCGGGTAGTGGGTGAAGCCAGCAGAGGCGCATAAAGACCTTGCAGGTCACAGAGGTGCAGGAGGCAGAAAAAGACCTGACAGCCAGATCTCAGAGCGGTACTCAGACTGTGCTCTAGTATTTACAACACACAATAGAGGCACGCATAACCGCATCGCGGATTACCGGTATGATTTCCCGCCACGCATCATGATGCATGGTGCATCAAAGGGACCCAGTGAGCCACTCATTCATTTATTTCGCATCATTCACTAAGAGGCACCGTGATGGGAATCCCAAACTCCATATTTGTCGGGATGGTGGTTTCCGCATTCCAACGGGGATACTACGAACATCCGAAAGGATAGCGTTCCGTGTAAGTAGATTGCGATCCGTAATAAGGATTTTCCAACGTAATTTGGATAGTGTTGTATCCATGATTTCGATATAATTCGGTACGGATCAAGTTATCCAGCATGCAGCCACCTTAGATTGTTATAAGAAAGTAGCAGATTGGTTCGACTGTAGGAAACTGTGACGTGATATTTCGGGGAATCAGAAGAGAGATCGCCCCTAGTCTCATTACGCTGGACCGCTCAAATGCTTCTAAATACGCTGTGGTTATTTGGCATTTCAGAAGGATGTGAGACAAGAGGTGACACGCACTAAGACATCCCCATAACCAAGAGTTCCCGATGTCTTTCCGTATGATATTTCGTGTTTACTCCCTGGATAGAGAAATCGAAAGTTCGTTATCGAACTAGTTCTTGTGGACCGAGCCGATATCCATTCCTCCATGGGCGTAATGGCGCCAAAGCAGAGTCAGCAATCAAGGCACAATCGAGGAATCATGCTAAGGGCTTCATCCGAACTAGTACTCAATGCTGAGCTCCAGCTTTCTCTCTTCGTAAAGAAGAAAGATGGAAGCTTATGGCTGTATAGACTATGAGACAAAATTGACCACGACAATACGCACCGCATCCGCTTCCTCGTATAGATGAGCGATTTGACCAATTGCATGGATTCTGCATATTCCTAAGATCGACCTAAGGTCGCTACCATCACGAGGGTCCGAGAGAATGATGTTTCGAAGACCGCCTTCAGACGAGATACTGGGCCCCTACGTAGAAGTTCCCAAGGATGCCATTCTGACGACTCAATTCTTCCCAACAAGGCTCTTTCTCATGGATTTGATGAACAGGTATTCACCAGAATTAGATAAGTTTATGATCGTATTCATCGATGACATTCTAGTGTGATCAGCAAACAGAGGAACACGCAGAGCATCCCGACAAGACATAGACCCAGAGAGCGCGCTTATATCAGCCTAAGTTTAAGAAGCTGCGCTTGCCGACAAAGTGTTTTCTTGGTCATGTCATTTCTGCCAGGTTGCATTAGTGTGATCCTCGAAGATTGAAGCCATATGAACTCGAAGCCGCCACAAATGCTCTCTAAGTTCCCGCCCTCGATCAAGTGTTATTATGTGAAATTTAATAGGATTTTCAAGATAGCAACCCTATCACCAATCTAATAAAAAGGATCGTAAATTGAGTGGTCGTATACTCGCCAAAGATAAGCTGAGGAGTCGAGACAGTAGATTGACAACAACTCCAAAGATTAGCACTACCGTCGAAAAAAAGGACTATATGTGGTATATACGATGCTCCGTACGTGGTTAGGTAGCGTTTGACGCAGGATGGCAGAGTGATGTTTTATGCTTCCCGCTAGTTAAAAAGTTGGGCTAACGGCGTAACTACCCGACCCATGATTTAGAACTAGCAGCAGTGATTTTCGCTCTAAAGATCTAGAGACATTATCTATATGGTGTTCCCTGTCAGATATTCACCGATCATAAGAGCCTGCAATATATCTTTACTCAGAAAGAGATTAACTTAAGGCAACGCCGGTGGTTGGAGTTGATTAAGGATTATGATCGCACGATGTGAGTACCATCCGGGAAGGCCAATGTAGTGGCCGATGCCTTGCAGAAAACCTGGGAGGGTTCCTATGCTTAATCAAGCAGACAAAGATAATATCTTCCATTGTCGGGAGTAGAGTCGAGATCTCGGGTTTAGTCACAGATAATGATACAGGACACCGCTTAAGATCATTTTATGTTCGGCCCTCTTCTCGCGGATCGCATCATGAAGGTCAAGGTGCTTCGTAGATGATTAAGCCGAGGTCGAGATTGAGGGTGGCGGGAAACCGAGTTCCGTATCGTAGACTCCATGGCGTAATACTTAGAGGAGTCGAATGTGTGTACCTGACATGTGAACTAAAAGGGAAATCATGCAAAGAGGCTCACTCAAAGATATGCCATGCACCCCCGGGTAGCACCAAGATGCATCACACCCAGGAGCATTATCAAGTAATGGGCATTAAAAAGGAAATTGCAGATTTTCAGATCCAAATGCCTAACCCGTCACAGTAAAGGCAAAGCACCGTATTCGCAGAAAGATACAACCCCTTCCGATTCCTATATGGAAGTGGGATAAGATTACTATGGATTTTGTTACCGGGCTTCCGAGAACTCGGAGACAACACGATGCCATATGGGTGATAGCGATGCACTAACGAAATCGGCCGTGATTTTCCCGGGCTAGCAACGACGACTATTGACAAGTCGCCCACTATATGTGGAGTGAGATAGAATTAGATTACATGGTGTTCCTCATCGATACTCGTAATCGAGACCCCAGATTCACATCCAGATTTTGGTCTAGTTTACAGGATGCTGCGGGACTGGACAGACTTTAAAGACAAATCTTTTCCCCATCCTCGGGACCGATGGTCGTAGAGAACTATTCAGACGCTAGAGGATATGCTTAGGAGCATGCGTGATAGAAGCTGGCGGGAGTCGGGATACGCATTTATCTCTCGATGGAGTTCGCTTACAACAACGCTTATCAATCCAACATGTGCATGACTCATTTCTGCATCAGATGGCCGGAAGTGTCGTGACTCCGTATGGCCGGGATGAAGTAGGAGAGAGAGGAGACCGATAGGCCCGCAGTTAGCACAGACACTTTAGATAAGATCCAAGACTGGTCTCACGCACTCAAGATAGCCAGTGACAGACAAGCTTATGCTGACAAACGCCGCAGGATCTCCGCCTTTAAATGCAATGACAAAGGCCTTCCTCAAAGTTTCCCTTGGAAAGGTGTTCTCGGTGCTCAAGACGCGGAAAGCCGAGGCCCGATATATAAAATATATGAGATGGTTTCATGTGAGGCAACCAAGAGCATATAGATTAGACCTTCCTCTAGAGTCGTCTAAGGTTCATACGCGTTTTACGTGATCCATGTTCGCAGCATTCCGCATCCCTCCCATGGATCTGCAGATCAACCAAGAGAATCCAAAGGATACTCAATTTATGAGCAAATGCACGTGATAAGATCTGTAGAAAGCGTGATTACACAAGGTCATTCCGTTGGCCAAAAGTTTTACAAGAATCATGGAATTAAAGAGGCTGGTATCAGAGCTCGAGGCTTAAGAATAATATCCTCAATAGCCAGACTAGCGTATCCTCTTTATATTAGTTTTTAATTCATTTTTATGACTCTAAACGTTTCTGGGCTATGAGATTTGTACTGGTCCCGAGAGGGTGCTTATGCGTAAACCGTACAAGATTTTCAAGCTGCTTCCTTAATTATTTTAAATACATAATGTAATTCTTTTCAAAATCGGGTTTACAAGGAATTATAAAGTTTTCAAAGAATTGTGACACTACAATTAAGGAAAGCGGATGGGTGAAATTCCACCACCTGTAAGCTTAAATAAGAAATAATAATAATAAATCACAAAATAGCTCGTGGAAATTTAAAATTTCTAGATCTCTGATGATGAAACTGGATCACACGTTAAGTTCGCCTCACGAAATCTAGTAATCTAGAAAGTTTCTCTAAATTCCGAGATAGTCTGAATATTTCACTGCACTTCTAGTGCGACGCATTAGAAATGGGGTCTCAAAACGAGATTTTAGAAAATCTCGAAACGGCAAATATTTGTGTTAATATTCAATAGATAAATAAATTTTTCGAGACAAAATGGATCCGAATGAGGTAATAGAAATTATTTATCTAAATAATAATAATAATTAAAGAAAAAGAAAATAAAAAAGAAAAACGAAAATAAAAAAAAAAAAAAAGAATAAAATATCAAATAGAAAGTGACTGACTGGGAGACAAGGTAGAGAGGGCGTGAGAGGCGCATTTTTATTTTATTTTCTCTCTTAGATTCTTTCTCAGATTTACGAAAATCTGACCGCAGTTTTCACGGCGTGCTGCAAACGACCACGCAAGACAAATACGCATGCGCACTAATATCTTAGCCTTTTGTCAAACTTTAAAAGATAGAAAATTTGCCTACTTGTGTTATTTCGAGCCTAAATGCTATATAATGGTTTGAAATTTTCTAGAGACCGTAGTGTCAGAACTTCAGCCTCCAAAATTTTTGTGATCGTAGTTTAGGAATTTTTAGGAATTTTTGAAATTGTATTTGATTTGTGCCAGGCTTGAATTTTGAGGACTACGGATAGTTTGATCAAATTTCAGAGTGTAGCTCTGACAAGTCCGACAGAATTTTCAAAATGTTTCGGTATTTTTAGACTTTATGGAAAGTCCTCGAAATAAAATTTGCTAAAATAAATAGTTTTTATGGGGCATTTAATGTGTATGGACATTCAATAATTTCACATCATATTATTGATGTCCATATCAACAGACTACACGTAAAGTTTTGTTGGGACCTAAGCTCGGCTCGACATAACACTTCAAAAGCCCCGCTAGATGCTGGCTGCTTAAAACGTTAAACCGAGTGGGCATTTTCGCACGAATGAATTGTGTAGGCGATTTGAGCATCCGACGAGAATCTAGAGTGCTCGACAAGATTTGAAAGAAATTAGGTGGAGAAAAAAGTGAGTACTCAAAATCATTTTCTAAACGAAGTGTTTAAATTACAATTTTGTAAAGTGCTTTTGAAAATATAGATTTATAGCATTTTTTTTACCTCCCAATTGTTATACTCAAGCAGTAAAAGTTCACTTCGCATTTAAGAAACAGCTTAGCCCGATGAAGAAAAACCCCTAGATGGCACAATTTCGCTTCCAATGATGTATTTCTGATTGTGCATATGGTTAAGGATACATGACTAACTATTGCCTCGGCCTGGCACTGGGTTAGATCTAGCATATATTTATATGAGCTCCGCCGCACATTCGAGGTATATAGTTAGCGCTGGGCCGACTTAGTACATAGCGAAGGAGGTGTTGGTTCCGAGGTTCCATCACCGAGCATTTTGGTCCTGAGGTTCCATTATGCTATATAGATCCCGCCTCGTGTTCACTGACCATCTAAATGGCAAGGTTCCGAGGTTCACTACTCGATGCTGTGTTCCGAGGTTCCGAGGCATCACTTCTAAGGTATTTCGTAAATGGGCCACGCTGGTTGGTACTTGATTTACAAGATAGCACTTTCAGATATTAACCACCACCGAACAGCTTTTCAAGCAAAGAAAATAGTTTTCGTAATGGGCCAACAAAGAACGCTTTAACAGCTTAAATGGTTTCATAAAGAAAACTCGCTTCATAAACGCTTACAACCATTTCTGCACTGATTATATCGGGAGGTACAAATGCACAGACACAAAGATTTAGAACGATAAGATTCACCGGTTCTCGTTTACTTCGCCGTCGCTTTTAAAATAATTTTTCAAAAAGTGTGTGTCAGTTTAAAGATCTTTCCAGATCCTTATCCTAGACAATGAGCCGTGATTATATATAAGATAAGGTGTAAATTAAATCTAGTAAAACTTAAAATGTGACATTTTGTATATGTAAATATCATTTGTAAAATATGCATGCATGGTTTTGAGAAAAACAAGTTGCGATAAACTTATATTTTGACTGGATCCTTATCTTATATTTCAATGGTGACCGAGGTCCTTATTGTCAGAATGACATTCGAAAACATCGGGGAGTGTATTGCTTTTTATACAGTGATTTGTATTCGTCAATTTCACCGTGCGCCGTTATGCGATTTTCGTTAAATCTAAAGGTGTGATTTTGATAGAAAATGAAAATTTTTATAATTCACGTTTCCAAATACAGCCAAAGAAGCTTTAATCCGCTAAATTACAGAATCATTACCGAGCTGAAGCCAAGCCGAGGTTACTCGTGAGTCGTTTCTACAGATTTCACTAGGAAGGGGGTCTGTCAACATCCAAGTTAAAGCACTAATATAATGACTCGACACAAAGCTTATACATTTAAAAAGTCTATGATTGTTGTGATATTGGATTAATAGTCAAATATTCTCTATTGTAGTTCTTTCCTATTATTATTCTTCTCTGGTAGGCAAATAACTTAATTATAACATGATCAGAGGGATTCTACTATTTCTATAAATATGTACATGTAAAGATACCGAATTATTATGAATAAAAATATTCTTCTATATTTTACAAGTGGGTATCGAAAGCCACAAAAAACCCTAAATTACTTCTTTGAATCCTTAAACTATGAGCAAGTCGATTCTCAAAAGATTCAACAAATCTACCCCCATCATTATTCAACATGAAGGTTCATCGTCCAATTCAGAATTGTATTGAATGAGACCAATCCATGTATCCGTGGATCTCAAATGTCAGAGATGCAAATTGTCAGGAAGGAGAAATCCTCCCTTCACTGCACGACACGCCGCCACCTACGAGAAAAGACGGCGCATAAAAGTGGTATTCGACAACAAAGGTCAAAAGAGATTTACTGGCCAATGCCTATGTCCCCAGAGATTACAGCGATACATTCGCTTACCTATCGCACGAGATATTTGGAAAGCTCTGCCTAAAGCCTTTATGGCGGAGCTGATGAATTACGTGTCTTTACCTCGAACTGCAGGCTTTCTACCAAACAAATGGCAAACCACTCTCTATATTATGGGAGAACTCCACTAAAAATCTTCATGAGTCGATCATCATGATAAGGTGGTCATGTAGATGAGACATATATTATCTTATCAAAAATCGCTCGACAAAGGGTGTACATATCTTTCTCACCCTGGATTAGAGGGTGATTTCGAGCAAGCGTGGAGAAATCTTTATGAAGGATCCTATCCCCACCAAGAGTGTTATGCCCTAGTTCGGCCGCGAAGATGTTCGACGAGGGCGATGAACTATTAACCTGAAAATTCGGCTTTACCATGGTGACTCCTGAATCAGCTAACTCAATCGGTCCCTCTAACACTAAAGAAGAACAAAAGCCCATCCATCCTAAGATCGCTTAATGAAGCACAAATCATCATATGACACCTACCGTGATCAAACCGGTCATACAAAAATCCGATGCTATGAACTTATGGGATATCCGGAATGGTAGGATCATAGCCGTGATTCCCAAAAGCAAAATTCCAAGAAGGCCTCTACTACTGCAATTATTGAAACAAAGACAGAGATGATACGGTGGTCTCTCTGCGATTGGGCAAAGAATGCAGTAATGGTGGTAAGGTTTTTTAAATATCACAACTGCTTCTAATAGTGCATGGATAATTGATTCTCGTAAGCACTTGATCATATGCGATATTTGATTCCTGCATGTTTCACTCTTTATCTTCCTCACAAAATTTTGTTTCACCGCTACAATTCAATTCCGATTATCGGGGAAGGATCTCGTCTCCTCACTAACACCTTGAATTTAGATTATGTTCTTTGGTTTGCCTCTTGAATTATAATCTTTTGTCGGGGCCAAATAACCATTGCCTGGTTTTGTGTTATCATTTGGCTGAATTTTGTGTATTTAAGGACATCCCAGATTACAAGTGCATTTATTAGTTATGGTGTGTTAGAGGAAGTCAGGTTACTTGGACTTGATGTCTAAAAGTTCATGAGTTGCGCTGCTTTAAAGATCGGGGTTCTCAAAAGAAAAAAAAAGAAACTGAGATATGGTTATGGCATCGACGCCCTGTGGGCATGCTTTTCGTTACATGAAGAAATTATTTCCTAGCTTATTTGCAAACTTGATGTCTCTAGTTTCAAATGTGATGTTTTGTGAACTTGCAAAGCCATCATGTTTCGCTTCCATTAACCTCTTAATTAAAAGTCCAGCCTTTAAGATCATACATTCTAATGTTCGAGGCCCATCTAAATTCTGCTACTTCACGGATCGCATCGGGTTTTGTTACTTTTATCGACGATCAGACTCAGATGATTCGGGTATGTTCGAATGTTCAAAGTGAAGTAAACTTGTTATTTCAAATTTTCTAAAATATTTTAGTCGCACAATGCACGTTCAGTTCTCCGCAAAGGACAACGGGAGGTGAATACTTGAGTTTTGAATCAAGCCAGACTGGAAGCCTATGGAACCATTCATCAAACTATTTGTTCGGCTACACCCCAACAAAACGGGTATGAGCGTAAAATCATCACTTGCGCCGAGGTCATTCGCAGCCATCGGGATAAGCACATATGCCTTTATCCTATCAGACATGCACTACCTCTCGAAGATATTTGATCAACTCCAGCACCTTCCAAAGACTATCGATTCCGAACACCATCCTGTGCCTCATCAAGCAATTGTCGCCTTCCAATCTATCCAAACTTACTCTCATGTCTTCGTTAGCGTAGCATTTGTACATCTTTATAAGCCAGCAGCAACAAGTCGACACCTCGAGCATCAGATGTGTCTTAGTATGTCATGCATCGCTGGGTACCGATGATATCACCCCACAATTTAATGTTTGCTACAATGGATGGTTTTTCATGAAGACTCGATATTCCTCGAGCCTCGAATAACTTCAAGGGGAGCACCTGAAGAAGTTCAAGTTTCAGGACAATGATTTTTCACTTCGAGAAGGGGGAACTCTCTAAAACCCGGTAACACCGAATGGAACAGCACAATGCTCGAACTCTGGGTAATGAGAATGCCGGTGACCAGACTGGCGGGTATAAATTGACCACAAAGGGTGATGAACGTGATTTACCCACCTGCACAACGGCGTCAGGATCAACCTCCATTCACCCTCGCGACCACAAGCAACCGATACACCAAACCAACGTCACGAGGGATTTGTCCCGCTTATGTCTAAACCACTCAGAAAACAATTAACAATCGGCTGGGCCAAACCAGCAGATGCTCCCAAACCCAATAAATGAACCTCGAACTCAAGCAGTTAAATATCCTATGAGTTATTATGTGTCTAACCATCGCTTGTCTGAATCAAATAAGTCATTTATAAATCAATATTCTATCAGATCTATTCCTAACAAGCAGCAGAGTTTGAATGACCCAAGGTGAAAGCCGATATGAGGAGACGAACTCGTAAGAAATTTAAACTCAGAACTTGTTGATCGTCCTCCAGGGAAGAAACCAGTTGGATGTCGATGGGTTTACACTGTGAAGCACAAAGCAAATGGTACAATTGAACGTTTTAAAGCGAGACCGATAGCAAAAGGGTACACCCAAACCTATTGAATTGATTATATAGATACATTTTACACCTCAGAGCTGCAAATCAACACGCTCAAGTCTTATCACTCTAGTTGCTAACCTATATCGCCATCGCAACAATTTGATGTGAAAAATGCCTTTCTCGATGACGAGTCATTCAAGAAGTGTACATGGATTTACCACTAGGTGCATGATACCGTAAGTGCATTGCTGAAAAGCAAAGTAAATTAAAGAAATCGCTAGGCCATAAACAATCTATGAGGAGCATGGTTCGAAGGTTCACAAAGTCCACGAGGTCTGCGCTCATCGTATAATTCGTAATTCACACTTTATTCTTGAAAAAACAGCATGGTAAGATCACTACCCTTATTGTTTATGTTGATGACATGGTGGTTACAGGAAATGACCTTGATGAAAGGAAGGCTCTACAAAGTTAATTGTCAAGTGAATTCGAAATGAAAGACCCTACTTGAAATATTTTCGATCAAGTGTCGATTTAATAAAGGATTTTTCTGTTCCAAAGAAAATATGCTTTAGATTTTTCAGAAACTAGTATGTCACATGTCTACCAGCCTTATACACCAAAGAAAGAAGCCGACGGTTATGTGTTGAGATCACTAAAGCCAACAAAAGCGGAGATATCGAGGCTCGCTGAAGATCGATAGATTTCACCACACTCGCACGCATCTCTGGCCATGCATCGAAAGTATTACTACAGTTTATGCATAACCTAGAGAACAACATATGAATGCGCTTATGCATTTTAGTATCTCAAGTCCGCTTCCTGTGGTGCATCTGTTCACTAAAAATGTAGATCGGTCAAAGTGTGGATGCATATAGCGATGCCGATCGCTAGAGCAATAGATGACAAACGATCTACTCGGATATTTAACTCGTAGGGTGGTAATTCTATGAGAAGCAAAGAAGTTGCAATCGTCACTTGCACGCTCGCCGCCAGAGGTCGAATTTAGGGTATGGGCACTCGGAATATGAAGCATCAGCTAAGACTTCTATCGATGGATTCGGCCATTCGCCGTAACGATCTCTACTTTTATCAGGACAATAAAGCAGCATGTGATATTACTCATAATCCGATACAACTTGATTGTACAAAGCATGTGGAGGTAGACAGATTCTTCATTAAGGAGAAATTGGATGAGAAAATTGTCGAGTTGCCTAAGATTTGATCCGAAGATCAATTGGATGATACCCTCACCAAAGTTGTTTCAAGTCGAGTGTTCTCAAAGCCTGGGGCAAGTCAAGTATGTGTGATCTATGCACCAACTCGAGGAGTGTGTCATGATATCGAGATTAATAATAAAGATTCTTTATTGTAATTCTTCATTACTATTCTTCTCTAGGTACACTTAATTACAGTAGTCACTGGATTGTAGATCTCTACTATTCTATAAATACGTATACTGTAAAGATATGTGCACATATGAATCAAAAATATTCTTCTCTATTTTACAAGTATGATAACTAGAATTTATAAGATTCAAGTTCTACAGCATACTGACAACCTTGATTTAAATTGATGTCTATATCTTATCAAATATGTTTTATCGTCTAAATCACCCAAAACACCAGTACCCGTCATAACAAGCCGGTGAAAGCCAATACAAACAACACGTCGTAATAAGACGATGATGAAAACACGAAAAAATAAAATAAAATAAAACAAAGTTTTATATGGAAAGACCACTTGATTGATAAAAAGAAATGAAATGTAGATGAGAGTGATTTTAAAGCCGTTAACGACTCTTAAAATCACCCCTCCTCGTTAAAAATAAATCAAACAACTTGATGTGAACCCAAAAACCTCTAAAATCACCTAATCTCTATCTCAACAAAATTACTCTGAATTGTGATTTACAGCGGGAACTGGAACTGACGATGTAGCGATGATTGTGAGCCCAAAGTCACAGCCAAATTACATTATTCAAGCCTTTGATTAAACTCATCTACCAATCTGCTCTACGATTATCAATTAATCCCATGGTGAAATCTGAGGGCGACGACGACGCTTTTCATTTACTACTATTAAAAGCTCTTAATTAAATATTGACTAATTTTCTAGATGCACATTTAGAACATTGAACCTTGAATTATTCTTTCAGGGTCAGATAATGGACTTATCAATTTAATATAATAGTTTTTTATAATTGTAAATATTTGGGCAGCTGCATACATCTCGACTAATTCCACAAGCTCTCATGGGACTTGAATGGATTATCATTAGGAAAACTCCAAGGCCTTAGTGTTAGAAAATAATTAGAAGGGTGAAAGACTTTAGAGATGAAAACTATCATCAAAAGAGTCTTTCAAGTCAACTCATCAAAAGCATAAGTAAAGCATAAGCATACCTTGATCCATAACGAATATGATGGTGAGAAGACTTTGATCTTGATCTTCAAAACTTGTAACTAGAACTTAAGTGTTGGCCTATGATCTTCCAAGTCTTGTATGCACAAGTCCTTAAATTCCTTAAGAGTCTCTTCTCTCTTGTAATGGGATGAAAGAAAGAAAAAGTGTGCATATGACTTGGGGACCACAACCTATTTATAGTAGAGTCGTGATCCATAAGAAGAGTCACGGCACATCGTTTAATTAATGATACATCTCTAGATTCATGATACATCCCTTTAAGATGATTCATGATACGTCTATTTAAGAGGATTCATGATACATCCTTTTAAGATGATTCATGATACATTACCTTAAAATGATTCATGATATATTCCTATTCATGAAGATTCATAACTTCTCATTTCTTATTTTTAATTTAGCCCATCATAAAATCAAAAATAAGACCTTTGGTATCTACTAATATTGAATAAATTATAACAATTGCAATTTAACTCCATTAATTAAACCTTATAAGATCACTTACGAGTTGCATCTTTTAGATAGCCTTTAATGCATAATCAATGATATGGTAGACTCGTTATATCGATAAATATCCAACAATTCCCACTGGATCACATATATCTATGTACAATTATGCATAATGAAATAACTCCTTATGGAGCTCAAAATGCGCATTCATATCAAAACAATCACTAACAAATCATCCATCAATCATATCAACATGATCAAGATATTTTATTACATATCAGAATTCGTAATCTTATCAATGGTCACATACATTGATATAATGAACGACATAGATCAAGTATGGATGTGTAACATGGAAATTTCATGTAATGTGATCTTAAACATGCCTATTTCCAACTGGTCCAACTTTATTCTTTAATGAGATCAAAATAAATTGATTCAAATTGAAACCAAAAAATAAACTTTATTCTGCAAAAAAATATCCATAAATATGTCTATAAATTCACGAGACATTCAATACAAACTCCCACTGAATCTGGCTAGATATCATTAATTGATACAACCCCATACGAGCAGCTGGGTGTTCATGAAAGACCTTGAGTGGTAAACCTCTTGTGAGCGAATCCGCAATCATAGTTTGTGTCAATGTGCTCAATAGACAATGATCACTCTGAACCTTTTCCCTGATAATTAGGAACTTGATGTCAATATGTTTTGACTTAGTTGAGCTCCTATTATTATTGGAGTACAAGATGGTTGATTTGTTGTCACAATATATTTTAAGTGGTATTTCAATTCCTTCCACAATTCATAGCCCAATGACACAATTCTTCAGCCAAATTCCTTAGTTTGATGCCTCCTAACATGCTATAAACTCCGCAGCCATGGTGGAAGAAGCAACAATAGTTTGCTTGGCAATACGCTATGAAACTACAGCACACAACATATTATACCGAAACTGATTCCTCATGCTCCTGGGAGAAACACTATTTAATCATCTAGAAAAGTGTTTCTCCCTATTCTAGCATATATCCACAAAGATGTTTGCTCTGCTGCCACGCCTCGAGGATGTTGAAGTTTGTTCTTTCTCATGAACAATTATCTCATGTCAACGGGAGTAGAATATTCATATGAATCGATTCTGTGATGAAATCGATTCTTCTTCAAAGATAGTTTAACCTGTTTCTCCCAAACTCAATATCCTCAACGACGTTAAAAGCCCATTCTCAAAATCGTTTTTAATTTAGGATAATAAAACTTATAGCCCCTGGATCACTCAGAATAGCCAATAAAGTAGCTACTGATGGGGTTCCAATTTCTTTTCATTTGGCCTATAAGGTCTCACCTCAATTAGGAATCCTTATACACGAAGGTGCTTAAGACTAGGCTTTCTGCCTATTCAAAGCTCATAAGGTGTTTTGGCAGCTTCTTTAGTTGGCACTCTATTTAAAAATATAAGTCAGTAGCTTTTGCCAGCCTCTCCCCAGAGTGACTTAGGTAAGGTGGAATGAGAAATCGTACTCCGTACCATGTCCTTAAGTGTTCAGTTTCATCTTTTAGCCACACCATTCATGCTAGGTGATCCTAGCATGGTGTACTGTGGGACAATCCCATATTCCTCTAGGTATTTGGAAAATGGTCCTGGACATTGTTCACCTGAACCATCAAATCTACCATAGTATTCACCTCCACAATCAGATTTGACATTTTTAATTCATTTATTAAGTTGATTCTCAACTTCGACCTTAAATGATTTGAACACGTCCAAGACTTGGGACTTTTCATGGATAAGAAACAAGTATGCATATCTAGAGTGATCGTCTATGAATGATACAAAATATTGTTAACCATTCCAAGCAGGTGTACGAAATGGCCCACAAATGTCCATATGTATCAATTTTAAGACATCTATAACTCTGCATGCACTAAGTTTCTTTTGTTTGGTCTGTTGCCTTTAATGCACTCAACACATACTTTAAAGTCTGTAAAGTCAAAGGAATCAAGGGTCCCATCTGACACAAGTCTTTCGACTCTATTTATAGAGATGTGACCTCGACGCTTATGTCATAATGCTTCTAAATGTGCATTATCAAGCTTACACTTAGTACCACGGGATTCAATATTCAAACTTTCATGGTATGAAGCTACAATGTCAAACATGTAAGTTGCTATCATAAACCACAAGCGGAACCAATTCCACTACTTTCGAATTTAAAGGCAAATTAATCATTATCAAAGAACAAGAATATCCGTGATTAACCAAATAGGAAACTAAATCAAATTTCGTCTAAATCACGGTACAAAAAATGTGTCTTTCAAATCCCAATAGAAACCAGTACATAATTACAACCCAAAATGCCTTATAACTTCCACTTCCACCGACTTGCATCTCCCACTTAGATGCATCTTTTAAAGATCAATTAAATTTTCAAGAAACAAGAAACCCTACATCAAAACACTGATGTTAAGTCGAGACAGGGTCTAACCACCGCGTTTCTAGCACTAAGCCAGAGTATTCTCATAACGGACCAAAGTAAGGAACATACTTTCGCTCTCCGTGCATGATACTTAGTACATTTCACATGTCCAGCACTTTACAAAGAAGCAATTATTTTCATCCTTATTTTGTTTTTCAGGTTGCACTCACAGCCTTCCATTGTCAGATGCTTCTTTTCGCCTATCCTTAGAGGTGCTATCCGCGAGCACTTGCCTTGTATCGTTTCTACCTCTTTCCTCTTGCACAAACAACAAGCTCATTGACATACCAAATAAGATGCCACATTCTTTAACACTCTGCTTGATACTTTTTCAGATATAATTAATAATTTATCTAATGTTTCATATAACTTAATGTTTCATCAATTTAAGAAGGTTTAAGTCACATATGATATTAAGATAGGATGCAGTTTGTTGTTATAAACACTGAACTTAATTCAAACAAAGAACTAGAGGTCAAAACATAACACTTCATAGAATGTAAAAATTTGCAACACAATTATAATTTTTAATTTTTTTGTCTCTCATTTTCCATTTCTTCCATCATCCCATATTATTTGATTTTTCTGTTTGGTACTTGTATTGTTTCGAGTTATATATCACCCACACAACACTTCGTAAAATCGAACTTTGATTATTGAATTTTTAGGGAGGCTTGTCGAACAAGCTCCCGTTTTCTTTCCTTTTCTCTCATTTTCTTTTCTTTTCTCACTAGCCAAACACCCTCTCAGGATGATTTCTTAGAGGATGAGTGGCTAAAACCCCTTCCTCCTGAAATGTATACATTGGTGAAATATCCTAAGGCAAACTGGTAAGTGGTTTCCATGTTTTTCACACAGTATTCACTATCACACGTTTTCCTTCAACTTTATGTTTTGATCCCTTCGAATCACCTTTGAATTGTCAAGATTTGCAAGCTTTTGGCCCATATTCATGCTTAATGCTAGATCCGACTGCAGTTATCATTTATGAGCCATTGAATGCGAGTCATGCGACATTCGCTTTATCGATCGAGAGCATTAATGAACAAAGCACGTCATTTTCTAAAGATATGTAATGAGGGTTAGGTTCTATAGCTAAATGAAGA
Organism: Tetrastigma voinierianum; assembly: GCA_016808115.1. Lineage (NCBI taxonomy): Eukaryota > Viridiplantae > Streptophyta > Magnoliopsida > Vitales > Vitaceae > Tetrastigma > Tetrastigma voinierianum. The sequence goes on along the minus strand of JAEQBH010006581.1, from coordinate 133,643 downwards.
TCCGGGCCGGGATAACTATATGTTATTCCTAATGCGAGGTAACAACTCAAACCCTCATTTGCCTAAAGAACCCAAGCCTAGTGTCCTATACTTCAAGTGTAACGCCCCAAAAATATCCTAGAATTTTTATAATAATTTTATTATATATTCCGGATATGAATTGAGCCAAACTTGGGTTTTTCCGGGAAAACTGATAAATTGTTAAATAGGGAAATGTGAAATGAATATGTGAGCATATGATTAAATATTATATGCTAAAATGAGAAATTGATCAACCCTGAAATAAACCTGAATGACAAATTTAATTTCAGGAATGGTGACCTACGTCAAGAATAGAATAAGCTTAATGCTAAATGAATTAAATGATAAATGAAAGTGAAATTAAGACCAAAAGGAGAAAAATGAGAATGGAATCAGGTGTGCTTCAAACATGGCCTACACTTGTAATGAAGAATAAGACCAAATGTGGTTCTTAGGAAGAGCACATTTTGTGCATTTAAAGAAAAATGTGTTTGAGAGCAAAGTGAGAGAGAAAAGGAAGAAAAAGCTGTGGAAGGCGCAGAAGATCAAGATAGTCAAGTGATTTCTTCCCATTGCCTCTAAGTGATCAAGCATCTGGTGAAGAAGATTCAAAGGGATTTAAGAACCAAAACCCTAGATTTCTTTCTTTTAAATGATGTTTGCTAGAAAACCCAATCCATCCAAGGGTTTTGCTCATGGTTGGTTTGCACGATATTGTAACGCCTTTGTGAGTTGATTTATAGAGTTTCATTTTGATTTGGGTGATTTTGAGAAAACGCAGCGGCAAACTTAAAAACTGGGCAAAACCGGCTCCTACGCCGCAACGTAGGGAACCCACGCCGTGGCATAGACCTACGCAACAGAATGGGATGCCTCGCCGCGACGAGGCTAAGGTGCCCAAAAGGGCACCCTGGGTACGCTACCTACATAGCAATACCGTCACGCAAGAAGGCCTACTGCTACGCTTACTATTACGCTTACTCTGCTCACACGTGCCATTTTCAAATTCTTTGCTTCCAAACACCTCGTATTCGCATTAATCGACAGACACACCCTAATAAATTATTAATGGGGGTTCAAATAAGGATAAAACTATATGAAAAACGTATCGTACCTCGCCGCCTCGACGAGTTCGCCTTTAGGCAGACTTTGTGTCTTAACCTAAAATCATTAACGAAGATAAATTTGTCATTCACTAAAAAATGTATAATAATTGTTTATCCACTAAGAGTGGTGTAATTGTTATTGACTAGGACAGTTGAGGATCACCTAACCTAAGACCGAGATCGGCGGAAGGAAACGAGAGTCGACAAATGGCTTGCTCACCCGACCCTCTATCCTAATTCTTCGTTGTTTTGCAAGATACCAAATAAATCTAAATGATTATATGGAATGAGTATATCTTGAAATGATATTATGAAAGTGCATATGTGGATTTGAAAATGTGATATTTGAAATGTCTAACAATTAATCGCATGTGAGTGATTAATTTGTGTTCCAAACCATTGGTCAATTCTTAACATTCAATCAATCGGATATATCGAATCCACTCAACATGGTGGAATTCACCAATCAATCTCGTCGCGAAGGCAACCTCGAAATTGTCCAATGTTCCACTTAGCGATGCACCAACTCCATCCGTCATGATGGTATGGCACAAGAAACGCCCCAACGCACCAATCGACATCCACCGTGATGGCATATGACATTTTAAAAAGACCACATGCCTGGGGTGCACCAATTCAAGATCCGTCATGATGGGGACACCGAAATTGTTAAATGTGTAAGCACATTAATAACGAGCAAAAATGACTAGATTCATCGAACGTAATCCGTCATGAATGTGAATCAGATGTGACAAAGTGAAATAACAAACTTGATGAGTAAATGGATTTTCAGAAACTAAATACATCCTTAGGAGATATGTTTGAATCTCATGATTTGAGTTAAGTAATCGAAAAGCATGTGAAAATGCATATTTTGATATATCACGATTTAAAAGTTAAAGCATGTGAAAAATGAATAAGCATGAGTATAGTTTGATATAAAAGGCATGGCTTTATGATAAATGCACATCATGTTAAATCGAAAATTGAATATAATCGTATAAAACCACTACATTTAAAATGTTTAATACGTGTACTTTATTTCCTCCATGCTATAGATTTCGAAAGAACAGAAATACAAGAAGATCAAGAAGCCCGTAGTCGTAGAGAAAGTTGCAGCGCATAAACATATATACTCCAGACATATGCATATCATTTTTGAACATGTGGGATATTTTATGCATCAAAAAGAGCTTAAACTCTAAACTATCGTTTTCAGGTATCATTTGCAAAGGTAAGATACGCCTATTTTGTAAACTAATTTGTATAAGAGTAAATGTTTATGACCTACTTGAAAATGCTTCCGCATAATTGAAAAACCCTAAATGAAATGACATAAATAAATGTTTTGATAAGATAAATGAAACGGCCTGAGTAAACTGCCCGATTTTGATTCGCCCTTCAAGTCGGGCCGGGGATTCGAGTCGCGACACTTTTACAAAAAAAAAAAAACAAACAAACAAACGAAAAATAAACAAAAAAGAATTAAACGAGCATCCCGAACCGCTTCGATCCTCCAATCATCGGATCGAAAGGTGCTACATCAAGAGACCTCTTCCATATTCTAATATGTTTTATTTTCTCGTGACAAACCATTAAACCAACCCCTTATCACAATCCCAATATCCAAACCACAATCACCATTGTAGAACTCAAAGATAGTCATTTATGCGGGAAGAAAAAAACCCATCCCTGCACGATCTCAGAGTCGCTTATACTATAGTAGCAATGCTACTAAGAGAAAAGGGGTTGCATAAAGTTATAAATTTTGTCGATGAATACCCTAACAGCTACACCGCGAATCACTCATTAAGAGACTGCTTTCCTTCTAACGCTTATAACTGACCTTGAATTGATTAAAAATGTATGAAGAGATTTAAGACCAAATGTACAAGATATCTTCCACACTGGATCTTTAAGGTCTGAAGTTTTGAAACAATGTGAGACATTTCCATAATAAAATTTTCCCTTATGCATCCTTTTCCATTATACTATGGGAGTTAAGCTTTTCTATGCAAAATGATGCTTATTTCACCTTATCGCTTTTGGCAACAACGTTTTTTAAATCTCAACAAGGAATTGTTTAACATTGGAAAACTTTTTCTGATATCACACACCCATAATGGTTTCCGAAAGATTACGGTCATAAGACTCATGCAATTCAAGCGCCCTACCTCTCTCATAAAATTTTTCTTTAGAAGAACTAGACCAGAGGAGAAGGGGGCTGCTCTATCCTTAATGCAAGGTCTAGATCCATGCAACCAAGAATGATTACAACATTCTCCTTCCAGCCCTTAAAGTTAGTACCATTGAGGACTGGTATAGAATTTAGATTAGCAGATACTGTTGCAAAGTTAGCTGAAGAGAGAACAAAGTAAACCTTATAAATATTATCACATAATAAATCGAAACTCAATCACTAACAAATTCAAATAATGGCTCATCCCATCTCAAGATACATAGTGTACATTAATATGAAGTCTTTGGATAAAAATATTAACTGCTAATGGTACTCTTGTTGTAATGATCAATCATTGACATGTATGCCAAATAAAAGAACCCATCTGATTGATTCAATATCTACATGTACAACCTTATAATTGTCACATATTCACTCACCACCACATATGCATGTAATTCTACTAATCATACACCTTCCTTTCGCTAGCTATTACTCGCATGAATTTACAAACACATCTATTTCAACACATCTTCAAGTAGTCTACATAAGATAGGTCACTTAAGGATTTCACGCTTCAATTTACTCGCTCAAAATGTTAAACAACATAGTCAAGCACTTGAATTTCTATTTAATCTTAATAACTAATATGACAATTAAAATCGTCACCGAAGAGTCATCTCTTCCTCATAGATGAAATATTTTCCAAAGCTTATTATCTCATAAAATAATATTTTGATAATAATTCAAATCATATTTTTAAAACCATCATATAATAAATTGAAAAACTCATTCCAATGATTCAACATGAAAGTGGCTCTAATACCATTTATTATAAAATAATTAGAAGGGAGAAAGACTTTAGAGATGAAAACTATCATCAAAAGAGTCTTAAAGTCAAATCTCAAAGCATAATAAAGCTAGAGCGCATCTTTGATCCATAAAGAAAATGATGGTGAGAAAATATTGATCTTGATTATCAAAACTTGTAACTAGAACTTAAGTGTTGAGCTATGATATTCCAAGTCATACACAAGTCCTCGAATTCCTTAAGAGTCTCTTCTTTCTTCAGAATGGATAAAAGAAAGAAAAAGTGTACATATAACTTGGAGACCACAACCTATTTATAGTAGAGTCAAAATCCATAAGAAGAGTCATGATACATCCTTTAATTAATGATACATATCTAAATTCATGATACATCCCTTTAAGATGATTCATGACACATCTATTTAAGAGGATTCATGATACATTTATTTAAGAAGATTCATGAAACATCCTTTTAAGAGTATTCATGATGCATTACCTTAAAATGATTCATGATACATTCCTCTTCATGAAGATTCATGACTTCTCATTTCTTATTTTTATACTCATCATAAAATAAAAATAAGACCTTCGTATCTACACATTGAATGTACCATACCACCGGGTGATTTAACTCCATTAATTAAACCTTATAAGATCACTTTACAGAGTTGCATCTTTAGATAGCCTTAATGCATAATCAATTATATGTGTTGACCCATATATTACATAAATATCTAACACTTAGACCAACTATGCTACCCCCTAAGTGTTAATATAACATATTTAACATATAGAAATATATGAATTATCAAAATAGGAAATGATAATAAACAATTTATTACATTCTTCTATTGTTGTTGTGTGTGTGAATCATTTATTAGAAATATGACCGCTTATAATCCATTGTTGTAAAGGTCTCCTTTCTTCTTTAGGGTTTGTTCATTCTCATACTTTCTTATTATTGTAAAGGCACGTACTACTTATTTCGTGTTTGATTTTAAATAAAGGAGCTCATGTGATAAAAAGCTCAATGTTTCAAAAATGTAGGGCACAAGAAGGGAAAAGGTCCCGTGTTCAAGTCCTTAGGGACAATTTGCTATATTGTAACTAAAGTGTTTAGCTGTCAAAAAAATTATTGATTCGTGCCACAGTAGGCTGAGCTAAAATCAACAAAATTTATATACACTGAAAGTCTCTTACTATCGCCGTAGTCAAGCTAATGCAAAGATAGTGGCTCAGTGGTCGAACACGGGATGGGTTTTCATCCTAAAAATGGCTCAGATCAGTGCATGGTCGGTAAGGCTTTCTATTCGACTTTCGAATCAGGTTTCAAAACAGCGAATGGTTTAAAAACTGGCACTGTAAAACTCGAAAGTAAAAAGGTGAAAAAGTTAACTTCAGATTAGGTCACTAACTTATGCCAGGCAAACAAGTGTCCCCTGTTTTATCCTCGCTGCTACGACACGCAACCTATAGTCCATGGCATAACCGGATCTATATTTAACTAGCAACCTCACCATGAAGCAACTCCTATTTGAGTCAATACGTAGCATGCGCTATGGCCCCTTTAAAACTCCTAACATTAAATTATCATTTTTTGGGAGGCTCAAAGACCATCTAAAGAACAACGCTGCATCTCACCGTGCAATCGATCCTCAAAGCATGGAGAGTATTTGGCCAAAATAATAATAAAGAAATGTTATTTAACCCTAATTTGAAGAACTCCTAACATGTAACATATCTCGTGAGGCTCGTAAAGACCATCTAAAGAATCACAAGATTTCATCGAATACGTGATTGAATTTAAAGCATGAAGAAAGATTTGCCAAATTCAATAACATTTAATGTTATGCAACCATGTTTTGAGAATATATGGCCATAAATACACTAATTGTAGTTTTTAAGACAAGAGACAACATGCATATGCCCCACCACCAAGCTGCTCTTCCTTCCTCTTCAAAGAAAGGAGGCTTTAGCAAGATCTCTCAGCCACATCCTCGAGGTGTTTATGAAATGGAAAGTAAGGGAAAGAAGAGAGAGAAGAGAGAAAAGCAAAACCCTAACTAAAATACGAGACTTTATTTACAAAAATGAAAACTTACAAAAATATCTTCTCTCCCCCAAATTGTTGCTAAAATTGTTACTTAGGTTACAAAACAAGAGGGGCTTATATAGGCCACCTCAAGGCATGAAAATACCAAAAAACCTATGAGATCGGCTAAGATAGGATTACCTAAGTAATACACCAAGTTCGGGAGACTCGTCATATTAATTACAGCATGACGAGAGATCAATTTTCGCTAAATAAGAATTTCGCTAATTAGCGAAATCAACAAAGTTCATTTAAAACAAGAAATTTCGCTTAAGGGTGGGCACTCGCTTAGTTAGCTTAAATTCGCTAAGTTAATAAATTTCTCAAGTGTAGCTTCGAAATCAATTATTTTCATGAACAAGAAGTAAATTTGGAGTGGTCTAAATTTACATTAGTTGCGAAATTTTCGCTAAGGTTGCTAAATTTAATCCTAGCGAAAATTTTCGCAACCCAGCTTAAAATTCCAGCCTTTGTCGATCTTCACTCCTTTCTTCTCTATCGCATCCAATTTTCTTCACTTTGCCTTGATTTTCATTGATTCTGTGGTCAGGTTAATACGAGACTTGAATTCCAACTTCATGATTCATCCTTTGTATTGAGATTGAACTCCAAGAGTGCACAAATACCCGTTAAAACAACCAAAATACCCCTAATGAAGATGCAAAGATTAAGAAGACTAGAACACTTCACTTGGTATAGATGATATGATTAATAATGCAGCACTCAAACCTATCTAATATAGGGGTTCAAAATTGCACTTTTTGGGCATTAATCACACCCCAACCCAACGTTGCTAGTCCTCAGCAATGCAAATAAAGAAAAAGGAGATGCTGGTGATTCAGAAAAGGTTATGATTCAAAAGGGTTTATATATGATATAAACATTACCTTAAATCAAAAATTGAAATCAAATTTGAAAACCGAAATGAAAGAATCAAAACCACAAGAACCATTTCAGGTCAAAATTGGTTCCACATTCTCACTTGAAATTTCCACCTAAGTCTAATGGTTCTTTTGTACCGACAGCTAATAAATTGCAAAATTTGCTCTTCCCAACCTAGCACCGACATGGCCTTAAGTCATGAACAACCTAGATAGGGTTAGTTACACTCTTCTTTCTTTTATTCATCTACACGTAGTGGTGCAATGCTTAAACTCGACTTCACCAAAGTCCGTATGGGGTCCACCGATGACTCCCAACCACCAGGTTTGCGGCATCAAGCCAAAGGATTCACTGACCACTAACTCAAAGGCTTCACCCCGGACCAATGACTTCAAAATTAAGCACCCACAAGTCATTAACCTCACCTATCCACCCATGTAACGAACACTAAATCGATGACTTAACCACTGGCGTTGTATATCGCTTCAAAAGGTTAGCCATATACCCTGGACCGTGCTCTGTTTCAAGACAAAGCTTCATGACTTTATTTTCTTTCTTCTTTCTTTTTTCTTTCTTTGCTTCTTTTTCTTTTTCTTTTTCGAAGACAACATTGGTCTTCAAGTACGGGTAACACAAACCTATCCTAGTCGCCAACACGCCATGCGCCTACTTATGCAAAGTGAAAGGAGGCTAATTAAATCACGCTCTATTGAAATAATCCTGAGTGCGCAGTGAATTCGAAGATAGCCGGGAAATTTCAAGTTGAGCATGCTGGAACTGTAAGTGACCAAAAATTGTCTCAAGCATGGAATTTGTTCTAACATGTGAGACAAATGAAGCAGCTTCAATTTCCTAACATGTGCACCAATTGTCCAATCAGAGCAATTCAATTGTTCAATTGAAAAGAAAAAACATTTACACATGGTAAAGGCACAAAACATGATATGTACAAAAGTCAGATATATATAAACTCGGGAATAGCTTTTTGACATAGCCAAAGTGGCTAATACATGAATATCGTTAAACATACAGTATCACCGCCTACCAAGCAATACAAAAATCCCAATCAAAATCGCAGCGCTTGATAAAGCCGGGTAACTAAACAAAATCATAAAGAAACCTAACCAAATCTCACCGCCGTGGTGGTGGGCGGGTCTCTGCAGCTATCGCCGCCAAAGATATCCAAGGAGGTCAGCCGAACCGCGGAGCTTAGGAAATGCCGAGGTTCGGTGCTCCAAACCCGAACCGCACTAACCATCCACTATGCCATGCGCTTGTGTAGCCGCCATCTTGTTTGAGGTAGTGGCAAAAATCGTTACAATGGCCACTAGCTTCTTGAATTTCAGACGGCCGACAATGGGTCGGACTCCAATTTTCGGGAGCCTGTGTATCGAGCTCACGCAGTGTGGGCAAGATACACTCGTCACCCTGAGGGGGCTACCAGCGTAAAGTGGGTTGTTTTCGGGGTCAACGCTGGCTTCTGCATGAACTGATGGGGCTCTTCCATTCTTCCTCCATTACTCCCCGCCAAGATTGGGAGGCTTCTTCTTCCTTTTTCCACGCCCATATTCTACACATAATCAGGCACCAGAAGTTCCTCAGAGGATCTTTCGTCGGGTTCCTTCACCTCCCCGAGCCGCACCGAGCCTGCTCACCATAATAGTGTTAGTCAAGCACTTTCTCCGTGATTCTCCTCGGTTTAACAAACTGACAGGAGTTTTAAGACGGATTCCCGCCGGATGTCCAATTTTTTGGATCAATTTCACTTCGAACCCATCTAATTTCGCTTCGCGAGCCTCAACCGCCTCGCTTTCGATTGGCCCGACATCACTACCCTTTGCTCCTCTATGAAATTGTCTACTTGCTCGCTCAAATCGATGGCCTGCTCAACAAGGGATAAGGGTGGTGGTTGTCGCCAGCCGGGAAGTCGAGGTGTAAAATGTGATGAAGCAATGGTGGTGATATGTCGAGGGAACATTATAGACAGTGCACTCATCCATCGGGTCTCTATATTCCCTCACAGACCTATACGGGTTCGATTTCTCTCACGTGTCACGCTCACCCGCCATGGAAGGTTCCTATAGTCCCTCATTGTCATGTGCTTTCCCAGTATTACCCTCCTGATTGTATTGTTCCATACGGGGATTCCATTTTCTCAATTCAAAACTATCGGAAAATGCAATCTCGCAGCTGAAATAGGTCAAATCCAACACAGAAACGATCTTGCAGCACTTTTATATATATATATATATATATATATATATATATATATATATATATATATATATATATATATATATATATATTTCTTTTTTAACAAAGGAAATAAAACAAAGAAAGAAAAAAGAAGAAAAAAAAATGACTGTGATGAAACAAAAACATGAAGTTACCGCTAAGTTATGAAACTCATAGCTATCGCAACTGGGTTACAAAAAGAGGTAAAAAGGTTACCTTCACTTGTGATGTTGATCACAAGTACACTTCAACTTACCATTAGTAGCTCGGGCACCATCCGCACCCGCGCTCATTTACCCAGGCACAAAGAGGGTCGAGCTAAAAATCAACAAAATTTATATACACCTGTTCCTACCACCGCCGTAGTCAAGCTTACCGCAGATAAAGGGGTTCCGTGGCCGAACACGGGGATGGGTTTTCATCCTAAAATGGCCTGCATCAAGGCATGAAGGTAAGGCTTTCTATTCGACTCTGGAATTGTGTTTCAAAAAACAAGGAAATGGTTTAGAAACCGAGAATTGTAAAACTCGAAAGTGCCAGAAAAAGTTAACTTCAAGATTTAGGTCACTAACTTGGCAAGCCAGTGGCAAACAAGTGTCCCTGTTTTATCCGCGTTATGACATGCAACCTATAGTCCATGGTATAACCTAGACGATATGAACTAGCAAACCTCACCCATGAAGTAACTCCTATTTGAGTCAATACTGTGTATATGCGCTATGGCCCCTTTAAAAACCCTAACATTAAATTATCATTTTATGCCAGAAAAGACCATCTAAAGAACAACAACAAGATCTCTCAATTGTGCAATCGTATCCTAAAGCATGGAGAGTATCGCCAAAATAACAAGAAATGTTATTTTAACCCTAATTAAGAACCCTAACATGTAAATATTATCTCGCAGTTTAAAGCACCATCTGTTAATCGCGCATTTCTTCACTGAATATGTAATTAATTCTAAAGATGGGTATATCACAAATCAATAACATTTAACGTTATGCAACCATGTTTTCGGTAATATAAGCTGCCATAAATACCCACCGTAGCCTTTTAAGACAAGAGGACAAATACGATACGCTCCACCACAAAGCCTGGGGCCTTCCTTCAAAAGAAGCGAGCGCTGGGCCAAAGATCTCGAGTCGTCATCCCTATGGGTGTCGGCACCAGAAAGCAGCTTTGCAGAGAAGAGAGAAAAGCAAACCCTAACTAAAATACGAGACTTTATTTACAAAAATGAAAACTTACAAAAATATCTTCTCTCCCCAAATTGTTGCTAAATTGTTACTTAGGTTACAAACAAGAGTAGGGCTTAGGCAAAGCACTCAAAGGCAATTTAAAATAATAAAAATCCACAATCAAGCAAGTTTATAGACAATTAAGTAATACACCAAGCTCGTGGAGGCTGGCTTCGCATTAATTACAAAAGCATGATCGAGCATCAATTTTCGCTAGGCTGAAGAATTTCGCTTATTAGCGAAATCAACAGGTCTAGCTTAAAACAAGAAATTCTAAGGGTGGGGTAATTTCGCGAAGAATAAATTTCGCTAAGCTAGCTAATTTCGTGGAGAAGCTAAACCAATCATTATTTTCGCTAAGGAATAAGCAGTAGCGAAGTTGAGTGGTCTAGGCCAAATTCTGCATTTTCGCTTAGGTTGTAAATTTCGCTAAGGTCACAAATTTTCGCAATCCTAGCGAAAATTTTCGCAATCCCCCAGCTTAAAATTCCAAATTTGATCTTCACCCTTTTCTTCTAACGATCCAATTTTCTTCACTTCGCCTTGATTTTCTCATCATTATACGGGTTAATGGTCGAGACTTGAATTCCAACTTCATGATTCATCCCTTGTATTGAGATTGAACTCAAGAGAGTGCACAAAATTCGCAAACAACCAAAAAATACCTCTACCTAAGATAAAGGGGCTACTAAGAAGACTAGAACACTTCAATCGTATATTTATTACGATTAACGCAGAAAAAGACTCAAAACCTATCTAATATAAAGTATTCAAATCAGACTGTGGCATTAATCAATTATTTAAAGGAAAATATAGAAAATTAAATAAAAATTGAAGCATTAATGTAAAATAAAAAATAGGCAACAAAGAACTCTCACTCTCTTTCTCTCATCTCCTCTCCTCTCCTCTGAAAACCCTAGTTCCTTCTATTCACCCCCTTAAAAATGACGGTGATTTTTTTGTCTTCCTTGGCCTAAAATTACCCCTCTCATCGTTCTTCCACTCGGATATGAGTTTTCTCTCTTGATAAAATGGTTTCTTCACTACTATTCGTTTTTTTTCTTTATTTTTTGTGTTTTATCGTCGACTGTCATACAGACATTGCTGGGCAGAAAGACAACCATTGCTTTGTTTCAGAGGTTTTCTGAGGGCGATTCGCACAAGAACATTGTTTCGATTGGGGATAGTATGTTTCACATCAAACCATCTTCAAAGATTCATTGTGATTTAAATCAGTGATTCTCTAAGATCTTAAAATTATTAATTATGTAGGCCTTGAGCTGTTTTATTCTTGTTATTAACCTGACTATCATCCTTGAATGCTTAAGACTGATGACATACATGATAATCTTTCGACAGATCAGATACTGCTCTAAATCACACAAATTTCTCGTTTAATAAAGAATGTAAAATAAAATAAAACAAGAATAAATTAACCTTGGTTTTTTCTTAACTATACAAAAATTAAACAATTTTAAAAAGCCATAAAATTTATTCATTTCTTATATTTGATATGGTAAATCAGATTTTTTTTTTTTATAAAAAGTATTCTTTCAATTACTTCTCCTTAAATGGAACATTCTTTTATAATATGTTTTCTTGTTTGAAAATTTAGTGAAAAATTAATAAAAATTTTAGTTTTTGTTTAATTACAGTTTTTAAAACTTTTTTTTGTTTTTTATTCTGAAAGATAAGAAAAACACAAAAAACATATTTGATTGCTAGTTTTTTTTTTTTTTATCATAAAAACACTAAATTCAAATAATAGTAACAGTTTTCAAAATCACCAAAATTGTGTTTTTTGTATTTTTAAAAATAGACACATACTTATCAATTTCTTTGATTCACAAGAATTAATTTTTATTAAACGATTGATAAAAATTTTAAATTATTATAATATATTTTTAATAATAATAATAATATAAATATAAAATTAGATAATATATTACATTTATTTATTATAAAATGATACATTAAATATCATTTTTTAATTATTATTAAATATTTATCCTCCTATAGAAAGTAATCTTAAAAGTTTTTTCATTACTATATAATTTAAATCAATGGTAATGAATAAATTTAAATATGTAAAGGTAAAAAAAAAATAATTTTGGTACGGGAGAAAACCCATAAGATTTTGCAACAATCACACTTAAATATTTAGTCAATTATCAATAAACAAAATCTAAATTTTTTTTTTTTTTTTTTTGTTAATTTTAATGGGAAGTTAAAAGACTAAAATAAATTTTCTTTAGATTATTTTGGGGGTACTTGAATAGCCAAACATAGTTTAAGGTTTTGGCAGGCCAGAATTTTGGAGCATTCGACTGAAAACTGATAAGGGGGTCATTGATTGCATAGGAACAAGTGCTTGGGGGGAGAAGTTGATGAGCCTCCCTAGATTTTATGTAATTATTTATTTTAATCCTTTGGAAAATGTAAGCTATCAGAGGAAGCAGCCAACAGTGTGATGACAGCCACAGGGGAACCCATTTCAACCTGCGAACTTTTCTCCCCAAACACCATGCGTAAAAGGATTTTTCTTTTTCCTTTAATTTCTTGATTTTCTAAATTTATCGAAAAAGACGGCCTAACTAAACCGTCCTTTTAGATGAAAAAAAAGAGAAAGAAAGTTAGTAACTAGGTGCTTAAAGATATGAGAAGGAATTTTTAGTGTGGAAATCGTTTTCCTTTAGAAGAGACAAAATGTGGTGTTTTTTTTTTTAATTTAAAACAGAAAATAAAAACGGTGGGAAATGGGGGGTGAAAAAGAAAAGAGAAAGGTGGGGGACCAAGGATTGATGATTGATGATTGTTGAGGAGAAGTGGTTGGCTGGGCTGAATCACATGGCAAGAGGAAGAGTGGTGGGTGAGTGTGCCATGGCATACTTTGTTGTCCTTCCTCCCTCAGGAAAGGAAAAGGAAAATGCAAATGAATGATTGATGAGAGAAAGAGAGCGCCCGCCCTCCCGTTTCTAACGCCGTTAACTTTTATTTATTTATATTATTTTAAATAAGGTCCCACCTGACAGGCTCACATAACTGATGTTGACGGCTGAATGCCCCGCATTCATAAATACTAAGTCCTACCTCCTCTCTGTGTCGGCAATTCCCTCAAACACGACGCGTGTGTGCGGCTGTGCCCTCCCTCCGGTAGGGTGCTCCTGCTGCGTACGCCATAGCCATTCATGTATACCTGCCTACTCCTACGTACTTAAACTGAACTGACTCTTCAAAAATCTCATGATCCATTTTTATTCACACAAGTACGATATTTCCATATTTGTTTTTGAACTTCTCCTTTAAACGCCTTTTATATCAATTAGATATAATTTTATAAACTCATAAATTTTTATTCTTAATTAACATGGATATATATATATATATATATATATATATATTAGATATAATTTTATAAACTCATAAATTTTTATTCTTAATTAACATGGATATATATATATATATATATATATATATATATATATATATATATGCTATCAGGCTTAAATCAAACATTGTGATTGTACCCAAAAACTAATGCATTTCCTTCCCTTCCTTTATATAACTACCCTATAAAGTTTTAAGATCTTAAAACCCACCCTCTCTATCCACAATCATCAATCAATTTTTTTTTAGAAACAAACCATCAAGCAATCCTATTCATTTTGTCACCTATTTCACATCCAAATTCCATCCCCCATCTATCAAGAGTGCCCAAAAGCTCTAAAGGATAAGAACCACTGCCATAATATATAAAAAAAAAGTTCTAATTGAATTAGGCAGGCTGTTGCTTGTGAGCTACCCAATTCAATTCTTTCCAAGGACTTAACTTATACCACTTTTCACGAGACAAATTAATACAAAGAGCAAGTGGTATTCAATATGGGGCATTCTAATACCTCTCAAATTATTTTCTTCTTTTTTTTTAAACTGAACTAGGCCTCGAATGCTTCAGAAGCGCACGTTTCATAGGTGCACAAAGCCACTCTACGAATCCGACATCGCACTATTAATCTATTTAGCAAACCTTGATTGAGTATTCTGATTACTCAAGTTTATCACTATTTGAGTTACAAATATATAACGCCCCAAAAATACCCTAGAATTTTATAATAAAAATTATTATATATTCCGGGTATGAATTGAGTCAAACTTGGATTTTTTCTAGGAAAATTTATAAATTGATAATTTGTGAAATGTAAATTGAAAGTGTGAGCATATTATCAATATTATACGCTAAATCGGTGTGCTTATCGAACCTAAATAACCTGCGAAAAGGGCAACGCAATTATAAAGCTGGCGACCTGGGCGGTCAAATGATAGCTTAAATGCTAATACGAAATAAACGATAAATGATATTTAGTGCGAATAAATAGTTAGAATGCCAAAATGGAAAATGATTGTCATACAAATGCGCCTTACGAAGATTGCTTAATTTAAGACAAAAAAAAAAAAATGAAAATGAGAAATGTGTGTAGGCCAAATATGACCTTACACTTAAAAGGGATTTAAAACCAAACTTGGTCTTAGATGCTCATTTGGAGCAATCATTTTAGAGAAGAAAGAGAGGAGAAAGAGGAGAAGAAAGCTAGGGTTTGCAAGAGATAGAGATTTGGTGTGATCCTTTCCCTTTTGCTTCTAAAGAATCAAACAACCTACAAGAGAATGATTTGAAGAGATAAGGTAAGAAAAATCAAACCCTAACTTCCCCTTTTATGATTTTGATTTTGGGGGAAAAACCCTAACTTAAGAGAAGAGGTTTTCATTGATTCTAAACTACTTTTGGAGTTGTTCAGTGGATTCCATGGTGGATTTTTTGATATTGAATGGAGTGGGGAGAAAGGTTGGTGGAAGAAAAATGTGTGAAAATGCCAAAAATAAAGCATTTCTGGGCAAAAACTCGTAGGTGGTACCGGTACCAAAGAGTGGTACCGATACCATGATGCAGTGAGCAAGTGGTACGGTATCACTCCAGAGCAATGCCGTACCTTTAGCGATGGATGACTGAGCACCGATTGCAGTCAAAATTCGATCTGCCAGAGTACCCTCTTCCATTAACCTGTTTTGCATATTTATGCACCATTAGCTTTGTATTCATTATCACAGATGGTTAGGACCCTAAGAAATGATTAATGGGAGTTTAAATAAGGATAGAACTAAGTAGAAAAGCATTACCATACCTCGCCGCCTCGCGAAAACTTGCTCGCCTCGGTAAAGTTTGTCTTTGGGTAGACTTAGTGTCTTAACCCAAAACCGTTAACAAAGATAAATTGTCATTCATGAAAAATATGATAATTGTTTATCCACTAAGAGTGGCGTGATTATTGTTGACTAGGGAAGGGTGATGATCGCCTAACCTAGGACCGAGATCGAAGCGAAGGAAACTAGATCAGACAGCCGGTTTAATTTCTCTGACTCTATTCTTATTTCAAGTATTTTGGTAGTTTACCAAGTAGCTATGAAATAAGTACATGAATGAGTATATGAAATGAGTACATGAATGAGTATAGGAAATAAGTACGTGAATGAGCATATGAAATGAGTACATAGATTGAGTATATCTTTGAAAGATAATGCAGTGAATATGGAATTGAAATGTGATAATTGAAGCCAGAATGAATGAATGATAATCGAATTGTATAGCGAATCGGTCAATTCTAACATCTTGAATTGAATCGACCACCACGGTGACAGCGTGGGGATGTGCCAATCGACATCGAATCCGCGAAGGCACCGAAATTGTCAATGTCCCGCTTTGGCGGGTCTGTCGACGCCATCGGCGGCGTATGCGAAGAAATGTCGAAACGGCAGAATGTACGTCGACATCCGTCTTGATGTCTTGGCATTCGTGATACCACATGTCGGGGTGCACCGTGGCATCCGTCGTGATGGGAGACCGAATTGTTAAATGTGTAAACGCATTCTTGGGATGATAATAGGCGGGATTCATCGAGCGGAATCCCGAGTCAAAGCGTAAATTGAATAGTCAAAGTGAAAGAACCAACATTGACGAGTGAAAATGGGATTTTTATGTATATGCTTAAATATCATAAATTGAATTGTGAATTGAATTGTTACATTGAAGATGCATGTTGTGATATAGTAAATGATTTGAAATTGAAAGCATCACGAAAATAAGATAGCATGATATATGTTGATACCATCGGCATGGTTTAATCATAATGCATCTTGAGGATTAAATTGATATTGGAATGCGCATGAACCACTAAAGCATGAAAATGCTTAGCGTATAGTTTTATCTATCTGTGAGTTTCAAGTAGGCGGGAAGGAAGACAAGATCGTAGGCGCGAGTCATAAAGCGAGTTACGGCGTAAGTACATACCCGCCATGCATATCATTTCCTTTTGAACATGGAAAATTTTGTGAACAAATAGTTTAATTCGAAATGTTTGGTTTTTGTATATCATTTGAAAGGGCATATAATGCGCCATTTGTAATTTCTTTTGTGAAATGTAGATATTTTTGTGCCGACTTCTGCATTTGGCAACCTGCGCCAAAATCGAAAACCTGAAGAGAAATAACACTAAAAGAAAATGTTTGATAAAATAATTGGCGTCGAATGCGCGGGGCTCGGTTCGGATCCATCGCCCAGGTCGGGCCGAGTTCGAGTCGCGACACGTTTGAAAAGCGAAATAAATTATAAAATAAAAGATTAAGCGTCAGGGAGTTTCGGTTCGGACTCGCCATTCGGGTCGGACCGGGCTCGGGGATCGCTACAAAATATGAGTGTAAAGATATTGAAATTAATACTGAAAATAAATGTTTTTGGTTCTTTTGTTCTTGTGCAATATTTTTGTCTTTCAAATAATGATAGAATTTGGAATGGATTAATTGCATCAAAAAGCAGCAAGTTCCAAAAGAATATAATCGGATATGATTAATTGGCCTTTTCTCAAGGGGTACTTTAGTTAGATCCTGACTAACTTCCACAAATTTAACTTTTCACATCCTAAAACTGAGTTATCAACCAAGTACAAGAATTACTTTCAGTTATTACTTTATGAAATTTGTCCCTTAGGAGAAATGGCCCTCGGACCCAGTTCCATCAATTCCATGAGGTACGGATGAGACTTGATCCTCGAACCAAGGTCAATAATCTCATCAATGCGGCTTAAATCACTGTATACGATTAATTCACATCTAGGCTCATGGACAGAGAGTTGATACCTTTCAAATTAAAAATAACAACAACATTCCAATATTTAGCTCAAGAATAAAATAATCTGGGATCCATCTCTCTAAATCACACCTCAATTGTCACTTTGAGGGGATCTATGAGAAGAGATCTAAAGCAGCAAAATTAAGATCTACTACATAATAATGAAGCTTAAGATAAACAAATCCTGATTCAGTCATATAAAAACTCAATCAATCATCAAACCAACAATTAATCTACAATCGGAATTAATTCAATTAATTCATCAGGTGATTAGTCTTTCAATTTCCAAAATCTCGAACATAAATCTCAAGCTAATGACGAATCCACGAGTTTGAAATCAAAAACATAAAGTAAAATAAGAAAGAATTATAATGCTCTGCTTCACCAACAAGAGCTTATTCAACTAAGTTAGCTGAGCTTGAAGCTCCTTTCCACAGTGCTTTCTTTTCTAAGAAATTTTGAAGTTGGTCCCCTAAAAGCTAGGCACTCTACCCTATGAACTTTTATTTATAGGCCCTAATGATTGGGCCCTGAAAACGAGGATAATAATGTGGACTTAAAAAAAAGCCCAAGGATCTGCCCTAGTCGCTCCTGCTGTCGCGAAATTTATACTGTGATGTCGCGGCTCTACCTTTGGTGTCACGACTCTACCTTTGGTGTCACGACTCTGCATTTTGTTTATCTGTTTCAATGTCACAACTCTGAGTAACGATGCCGCGACTTTGCTACGATGTCTTTGTTGGAGTCGCGACTCTGGAATTGGTGTCTTCAATGTTGTAGCCTTGTTCTGATGCCATGACATATCTCTAAAATGATGTCGCGATAGGAAATATGTTTTGATTGCCTCGCTGTTTATCGCGACATTATTGATGTGGTGTCAACTCTAGCTCATATGTTTTGCTTCTTTTAATGGAGTAACTGCGATATGATATTGCGATGAAATATGTGCGACTCCTACAAACTTTGACCACTTTTTGCTTCTTTTTCTTGTTTTATTTATTTTCATGATATTTTTACAAAAACACTAAATTTAATGAAACATCCATAATTTACATTTAAAATAAATATTTAATATAAAAAATCATGAAAATATATATAAAAAATAACCATAAAATTCGTGTTTATCACAGGCGCATACAACGTGTGCCACAGTGCCACTACCATTTATGCCTTTTTTTGTTTTGTTTTTTTTTTTTGTTTTTGTTTTTTTTTTTTTTTTGAAATCTATTAGTCCTAATGGGATAATATCTTCTTATAGGGTTTGAAAAATAGGCATGCAGGCCCACTCGCCAAGCCCAAGGAAAAGGTAAGCCTGATTAGGCCTTGGGCCTCGGCCGACCCACGAAAATGGGCTGGTCATTTGCCCCAGGGCGATAGCAAGGATAATCAGAAACTTCCATGCCCAGTGAATCCAAATCAAATCTCACCGATGGGGAAACAGAGATAATTACTGACATCACGTAAATCAAACCGAATCTCATCAATGAGGGAAGAAGGATAATTCACAATAACTTCTCCTTCATTATCCCTTATTAATCGATCATGATAAAGTAGAAAATATATAAATCCGATAGGAAAGAATCATTGCCACCATCGATTGGGAGAGACATGTGCCTATAAATACCCGAGCCACCCCATCCGGTGGAGTGCACATTAAAAACATTCGCCCTCTAAGCAGTCTATCTTTTCTCTTAAGGAGGAACTGACTTAGGCATCGGAGCGGCCACGGGCGAAGCCCTGTGAAGCTATCCTTATTTCTTGTTTTCTGAAGGAGTCCACTTGGGTTGAGCCGGCGGGCCAGAGCTGACGACGGTTGATTCCGGCCCAGCGGAGTGCAGCCAGCTCCCGGCCTAGTCAGTTGAAAAAAACATCATCTGAGTTAGGCGCGTCTATAGGAGCAGCGGTTCCTTTACAAATAAAGGCTGATCTCGATGGCTGATGGTATCGACCGGAACACGGCGAGGCTGGTCGTTACGGTTGAGTAGGTATTCGGAATCAACAAAATTTTATAACTCAGTTTCCACTGCGTAGCAAAGCTACTGCGATATAATTAGCTCTAGAAGGTCGAACACAGGGATGGGTTTTCTTCATGAGAGAAGAGTTACAGTGCATTGAAAATGGTGTTTTCTCGTTGGATTCAAAGGATTTGTGGGAAACAGTGTGTGTAAATGGTTGAAAATTGAAATAACTAAAGTGAAAAGTTGAGAGAGAAATCCTTGAAGTCTCGGGCCCATGGGCTTAGGGTTCTAGGTTAACCAACACTTATGTACTCGAGGTCTTTATCCTCACATTTGGGAGCATGACATATAGTCATTTCACACAAACAGGATCACCTATTAGCTTTAAAAACCCTAAATACTAAGGACTTTTGAAAGATGGCATTTTATTAGGCATAAATGTCCACTTGCTTAATGAAAACACATCTAAAACACTACCCTCACGATCGCTAATAGGAGACAACTAACTGAGCCTCCCGGTGGATCTAGCGAAAGTATCCCGAACCCAAAACTTGCCAAATACACACATTAAAGAGAGCATGCATAAGAGATTTTAACCTTTGGTGAGAAGCGAGGGCCTGAATACCCTTAAGAGCGTGAAGAGCATGGGAACATGTAGCTAGCTAAAAACAACGCGTTGGCCTTCCCCTTCAAGGATCGGAAATTATTAATAAGCATCCTTGATTTGTCATCATCAAGGGTGTTGCTTTCTAAGAAAAATTGCAAGAATGTGAAGAAGAAAGAAAATCACC
Source organism: Tetrastigma voinierianum (assembly GCA_016808115.1). Classification (NCBI taxonomy): domain Eukaryota; kingdom Viridiplantae; phylum Streptophyta; class Magnoliopsida; order Vitales; family Vitaceae; genus Tetrastigma; species Tetrastigma voinierianum. Next base: position 113,154 of record JAEQBH010006581.1, on the reverse strand, counting down.
ACGAGTAGAGGAAAGGCTTTGTGCCCGATTTCCTTGATTGATTGATGGTATGCCAAAAAGTTGATTTGATTACAGCATATTGAGCTTATATAGGCTCGAAATAAAGGAAATTACAAAAGTCAGAACCAAAATTACATAAGGGCAAACTTGTAAACCACCCGACAAGTGGATCAAGCGATCCGCGAGGCACGCGGTCGAGCCTTAGTGGCGGTGTTCGCGGGTTCGCGAAGAGTGGCAACTATGAAATTTCGTAGGTTGCCAAGATTTTGCAACCCCCAAAATTTCAACGACTTATCCTCTTGATAATTTTGCTCCAGAAGTTTCCTCTGATTTGATTTTGCATCTTCGAATTCGGCTCGGGTTCATCGTTTGAATCAGTCGGAATTATGAAAGTGTTTGACACAGAAACCCTCATAAATAGCTACAAAATGTCATAAGTAATGAAGCCGAGACCCAATGTATCAATTGAGTTATTGAAGTTGATTAGTGCGCAAAGCGCATAAAACGCCATAAACAAGGTTCAAAATTACCTTATTTTGAGTGCCAATCGGAGAACCACGCTCAATCTGCCAAAGATCTGCGGGACGGTCGAGGCGATGTAGACAGTAGGCCTCCGTAGTTAGAAGCAGTGCAAGCGAACATGGATGAGGTGGAGGCACTCCGCCTCACCAACCAACTCTTGGTAGAAGAGTTAGAGCAACTCACCAGACATATGCAACGCCCGCGAGAGGCGCGACAAACTCGAAGGCCGTAGCATCACCGCTTCGCGAAGGCGGCACACCTCGGCCTCCCAGGGTGCTAAAGCGGGCAAAATCCCGAGCCCGGGGCACGGACCACACCTAACCCCTACGGAAGGAGACGAAGCAACACCTGGAGGGCACGTCGGAAACGATGAACTATACCCCCCTCAACAAGGGCAAGGAGGCGGTCATGGGAGCGAGAGGTTTAAGGGCCTCCAGCGAGGAGCTCCCGGCCCATGAAGGGGTTGTGAAGGGGCAGGCTCCTAACTCACATGGACACCTTGGTACAGCAAAGGCGGGTCCAGTTCCGCGGCCCGGGGGTATCTACTTCCCCTTCTAGCAAAGTTTAGAATGCCACAAATAGAAGCGTTCGATGGAGCCAAAGATCCCGTCGATCATCTCAACACGTATAAAAATCAAATGGAGCTACATGGGTATCAGGACCCTGTACGGTGTAGAGCTTTCGCTATCACGCTAAAAGGCCCAGCGCTGGCTTGGTTTAACAGGCTTCCACCATCGTCGATCTCCTCATTCGAGAGCTTTCTATTGCGTTCGTCTCCCACTTCATTAGAGCCAGGACATCTGAGCCGAGGTTATCACTACTAACCATAAAGCGAGCTCGCGAAAGAAGCACGAGGTCCTATGTCGGAGGTTCAATGCCGAGTCTCTACGAGGTGGGCTATACTAGACGAGAAGTTTGCTATGCGCATTCGTATTTGGAGTTAGGAGTCTGATCAAAGATTTGATGTTTTCCATCTCAAAGAATCCTCAGGCAAGCATGGCCGAGGTGCTTGCTAAAGCAAAGAAGTACATTAACAGCGAAGAAGCCCTCATATCCAAGAAGAGCTCTTCAGCATAAGAAGCGGAACTAACAAGCAGCCGAGGCGGAGTCCTAGAGACAGAGAGGCAGGGAGAGGTCCCACGAAAGAAGATAGAGCGATCCTCGAAAAGGCGTGGAAACCTCGAAGATCGCTTGGAGTCGCCTGGTCCAGAATTGAGGCATTATTATTCACTCCCTGTGGTTTACCCCCTAATGGTCGCAGTATCGCAGGTCTTGCGCGAGGTACAACACGAACAGTTTCTGAGATGGCCATCCCAGATGAGGTCAGACCCCACCAAAAGAGATAACACTAAGTATTGTGAGTTCCATAGGGACCACGGGCATCGAACGAACGATTACATATAGCTTAGGAAGGAAATAGAATATTTGATTAGGCGGGGATATCTCCGCCGCTTCATAGCATATGAAGGCTAGGATCAGCCTCAGCAACCACCACCCTCGGTCTTCTTCGAAACCTGCGACATAGGGAAATCCATGTGATCTCGGGAGGATTTGCAGGAGGGGGGGAGTCCAGCTCTGCTAGGAAGGCCCATTTGCGTAGCATCAGGTCGAGAGAGGTAATGGAAGTACAAGCGGTGTCCAAACTGCCGCTACTCGACACAGCTATAACTTTCTCGGATTCAGACCTGGAAGGATGCCAACATCCTCATGACGATCCTTTTGTAATAAGGGCAGTTATGGCTAACAAAACGATTCATCGGGTCCTGGTCAACAATGGGAGTTTAGCCGACATCATCTTCGCGGCGGCCTACGATAAGATGGGCATCGAAAGGGAAAAGCTAGAGCCAGTCATTACCCACATCGCGAGTTCTCAGGAGAGAAAGTACACCTTTGAGCTCAATACAGTGGTGCTCACTTTGGGAGATCCCAGTGTCGAGACCCTGTGTGATGAAGGTTTTTATTAATGGAATACTTGTCACACTTTTATAACATATTATTAGGCAGGCCCTCTCTCAACGCCATAAAGGCCATTCCCTTCACCTACCATATGATGATTAAGTTTCCTACAACAAGCGGAGTAGGGATGGTTCGAGGAGACCAGCGCGTGGCGGAAGTGTTACTGGCGTCAGGTGGAAGCGCGGTCGGCAAGCCTATGCTTGGACAGGCTCGACATCGCAGCGATGAGGTAAACTACCCGACACGAGCCCTCGGTGAAATTGGAGCCTGTACCATTGGATGATAACCTTGAACACCTCGCCTACATCGATTCCAAACACTTGCGGGACGACCTCGAAGTCTCCCTTGCAATTTTGAGACGGAGCAGGGTGTCTTCCATAGAGCGGGCGGATATGGGGAGGAGATTGATCCGCCATCGTACTCACACGGACTAGCGTCAGTCCATCTTTCAAACCAGTCAAGCGAAAAAGGAAGGGCTTTCTCGGGAAGGCAAAGCAATTAAGGGAGGTGCGCCAGCTCCTCTGGCGGGGCGTCGGAGGAGGTGGAGTACCGGATGGTTGGCCAATGTCGTGCTGTCAAAAAGCAAGCGGCAAGTGGCGACTTTGTCCTGACTTCACTAAGCATCAGTCGAGCATGCAAAGACAGCTTTCCTGCATACGAATCGATCTCATTGTAGATGCACGGTAGGCCATGAACTCCTCGAGTTTCATGGGCGCTTTCCGGCGCTAAAACCAAATCGGCATGGATCAGGCTGACCCGGAAAAAGTCCTCATGACTCGTCACGAGCGAGGACTGTGCTATTGAGTGATGCCTTTTGGGCTAAAGAACGCAAGAGCTACATACCAGAGGTTTGTGAACAAGATGTTCTAGAAGCAAATAGGAGCATCCATGGAGGTGTACATAGATGACATGTTGGTAAAGTCAACCACAGCCGAGCTCCACATAGCTCATCTTCCAGGGGCATTCGAGGATCTGAAGAATCTGACATGAAGTTGAATCCGACGAATCTGCGCCTTTGGAGTCTGTTAAGCTTCTTAGGTTTTATAGTCAACAGCCCAGGGATTGAGGGCAAATCCGGACAAGATAAAGGTGTGCTCAACATATCGCCTGTCAAAACATAAGGAGGTCCAACGTCGCAGGAAGAATAGTGCGTGGCGGTTCAAATGCTCCCGAGGCGATAAATGGCCACTTCTTCTAGGTTCTAAAAGCTTTTTCATAGGATACACATTGCGGCGTTCTCGGCATTGAGACTTATCGAGCTCTCCCCCTGATACAGTGGCCCACAGGAGAGCGCCTGCGTACCCTGGCGGTCTCGATTTCTCGACCCGGCGCCGTTCTTATGGGGCAAAGGCCAGGAGTATAGTATCCACATCTACTATTGCGGCCGAGCTGAGGGAGGAGCGAAGAGAGTACCCAGATGGAAAAACTAATCTTGACGGCGTGGCATGACCAGCTCATGCATTTTCCATTTCCTTTCCATTGAAGTCGACAAAATATCCAATGAAGCAAGTGCTACACAGACTAGAGACGTCGGGAAGGTTGATGAAATGGGCCATAGAGTTGAGAGAGTTCGACTTCATATATAAGCCAAAAATTGCAATAAAAGGGCAGGTCTTAGCAGATTTTGTCATGGAATTCACCTCGATGAAACTGTTGAGGAAATACTCGAGGCAAAGCTCTACCTCCATTAAAATTTATCGCAGACGGGGGCAATGCTCGGGGACGGGCGGGGCTAATCCTAACCTCCCCGGAGGAATGAATGCTCAGTATGCGCTTAGGTTGAGTTCTAAGCCTCTAACAACGGCGAGTATGGCTGATCATAGTGGGACTTCGGCCTCGCCCACTCGTAGGTGACGGCTTGAGGTGTGCGCGACTCCGAGTTAGTAGTAAGACAAATAGACGCTATGAGGCCGAAGGTGAAAAATGATCCTATACCTCAGAAAGGTACGGGATTTACTGAAAAAGTTCGTCCTGGTCTAGGTCAGACACATACCGGAAGCGAGAGAACTCCACGGCGAGATATACCACTGGCAAAGGCAGCCGGCCTCACAAGAAGATCTCGTGACGATGCGTCGAACACCTCGTAAAGTCCCTCTGCATATAGACCTTAATATTGGAGGTCTCCCGAATCACGTCGAAGTAAGTTGGATGGACCCATTTGGGAATTACTTAATAGAAGGATTGCTACCTTATGACAGAAAAGAGGCTTCAAAGCTAGGGGTGAGAAATTGACTAAAGTTTACTATCCATGGGAAGCCACTACAAGCGGGGTTTCACCCATCTGAAGTGTGTCGCGAGGAAGGCCCAGGCCCCTACGTGTTGCGAGAGGTGCGTGGCGTGTCTTGGGGGAAATCACATCGGGGCTCGGGAGTAGCGAGGGGAAAGCTTAAGGCGGGATCTTTATTGGCCCCTGTTCTTAGAGCGCGTTGACCCTAGTCGGGAAATCTGAGGTTGCCGAGGGAGCACGCCAAAGTCTCTCCTCCCATCAGAGACCAGTGACGTCGGTCCATGAGCCCCCAGCCTTTCTAGCGAGTGGGGGTTGGACATATTGGGACCTCTTGCCCGTTGGAAGAGCCCGATTGCAAAGTTCATTATCGTAGCGATGGATTAACCGCTAAATGGGTGAAGCCGAACCTCTAGCCACTATCACGAGAGCGGAGAAGATCGCCAATTTCGTCTGGCGGCTCCATATGCTTCGAGCCAAAAACCAGCCCATGGCCTCCAGCCCAGTATTCTAATCTGGGAAGAGCTATTTGCTCAGCTCGGGCCATGTAGCCCGAGCCGGTTCGGCAGGCGGTTGCCCATAAAGCCTCAATGACCCAGGTTTGAAGAACTCAGCGCTCACCTCGGGCCAGTATAGCCCGAGAGGCAGTTCGTTTCGGCCCGAAGCGGCCCATAGAGCCTCGTGACTGATGCAGGAAGGCAGCTGCTCGACTTAGGCTGGTAGCCCCGAATGGTCGGCTGGAGCAAAATAGCCCATGAAGCCTCAGCAGCCCCGTTCGAAGAGCTCAAACAGCTCAACTAAGGCAATTTAGTCCAGGAGTCAATTATTTCGGCCAGGCTCGGTATGAAACCTTGGCGGCCGGTTTGAGGCTCTACTTTATCGGGAAGGGCCGTAGAGCCACTAATCCATGTGACTCAAGGCGAAACAGCAGAAGTGATTAAAAAAAAAAAAAAAAAAAAAGAAACAAGAGGTAAAAACAACGAGGGTAAAAATAAGGCTATTCGTGATATGGCCATTACATATATCCCGGGTTCGAAGCTCGACGTAAAAAGAAAACAAGCAAAGTTATATAAAAGAGGTTGGGCGTCGAAGGTGAAGGGGAGAGGGCCTCAGCGAAGTGTTTGGCTCTCAGTATCTCACGGAAAGGACATACGCGCGCCCTCATCATTAGGGATAACCCGAAGTTAAGATCGGCTTCCGGGATAGGCACTGGCATCTTTCCTTTGAAAGGCAAGCCATTCGGAAGCCCATTGAGTGCAGGCCTCGTCCATCATAATCGCTATAGCCCCGTCCCTTTGAACAACCAAAGTTTCTTGCCTCTAAAGGTCACCTCGCAACCCATGGCACTCCTCGGTCAAGCGTTTAATAGAGCACGGCCTCGGGCAGCCAGCCGCGACCAGAGGCTCCATCCAGTGATCTTCTTTATTACGCGGCTCGTCTCTGCGGCCCAGAGTTCTTCCCTGGTGCACATCTCGTTGCGGGGCTGATTCACCGGCTCATCACGACTGCACGAAGCTCGATGCAGGCGGCTGCGGCTCATCCACGGCCTCAGGCGAGGTCATCTGAGGCGACTGCGGCCAGTCCCATGACTCCCGAGCTGGGCCTCGGCTACTTTTAGGCTATCCCAAGCCTTTTCTTCCCTACTCTCAGCCCGCGCTTGCGCCGACGTGGTATGTCTCAGATCGGACTTAAGCTTCGCGGCCTCCTCCATCATATTCTGCACCTGATTTCGCAGCTCAGCTTGCTCATAAATAAGAGTAGTCACCCTTGCTTTGTAGACTCTGGCGGCTTTGGCGTGGCCCTCGTTCAATCTGGCCCTCTTGGCAAAACTCTTCAAATGAGTAGCCACCTGCTGATACCCAACTTAAAGTCAACATACCTTTCAGGGCCCAAAGTCAAGCGGGACCTGGCGAGACACGGGAACTACAGGGCGACCACTTTGGAAGGAATGGCCAGGCTTCCTTAACAAGCAAGGCACCCGACCTCTTGAGGTCAGATTCTCGGAGGATGGACAAGACCGCGCTAGCCGCAAGCTTGGCATTGAAGAGCAAGGAATCGCCATCTCAGTCGACCGAGGTGTTCCCTCGTCTTGCTTTCGGCGAAGGGGCTGCGGCTGCGCGGGGACTCAAGCGGTAATAGGCATGACCTCGGTAGAACCGGCCCTTCTCGAGTCTTTGGCCTTTGTAGTAGAGCCAGAGAGAGGCTGCGAACTTGGGGCTTTAGGATCCTCGAACGAAGGCGGCATCACTTGCCCCAGCACTCGGACATGGGCAAAAGGTGAAGAAGAAAACGACCCCGACCCGGGACTTTGCACGGGAAGGCGGCCGCTTCAGGAGAGTCGAAGTTTTCCTTCACCTCCCGGGACTTTCGGGATAGCATCCGCCGGGCCAAAAGCTCTCCTTGAGTATGGGCTTGATAGCAGGCCATTGTGAGAAAACTTCATAGCGAGGAGGTGAAGGCCTCGAGGTAGCGGAGACGGGAGGACCTCCGAACTTTGAGAGATCAGGAATATCGGTGATGGCTCAGGAGTAAGTGCGCGAAGAAGCACTTAGCCAACTCCGCTTTATGAAGCTTTGTCTTCGGGGTTGAGATTAGGGCCAATTACACAGAAGACCACAGCCAATGTAAATTCGCGATACCTATAACTTAAGAAAGATGGAGCGAGCTAAACCAAGCGATGCTCGGCTAGATTCTGGGGTGGTCGGGCGTAGGAGACGCCCAAGTATCATCCTTATCAAGGGATCGTACTCCAGCTGCGACCAACGGCGAAGTAACATTCCTTCAAATTCTATGGGAGGATCGATCGAGATAATCCCGGAGGAGCAGGCGCGCTGGAAAAGAGATAAAGAAAGCCCTCGGAGGCCTGCCCGCACTAAAGTTCCGGGAATAGAGCCCATCTTTTGGAACACAGCCTGTCTTTGAAGAAGGCAATAGCCTAGTCGGAATACCCCCCGAAGTGTAGGCGAGAAAGTTGAGGGGCAGACGTTGAAATGTTGTAAAACTCTTTTTATGAAGGGGGTGCGGGAGAAACGGAGGATTTGTTGTCGAAGAGGCCGCCTCGAGAAACACATCATCTTGGGCACTTGGACCAGTAGGAGTAAAATGTGGAGACCAGACTGGACTTAAAAGGGAGCCTATAGCCTTGCGAAAGTTGCTCCATACAAAGGCTCGGTCTGCTGGGTCCCATCGCGAAACGTGCGCTGCTGCGACGGTCTTCGATCCGGGGTATTGTCTGCTTCAATTTTCCCTTACCCTTGTCCCGAGGAAAGGGGTTTAGGCGTCTGAAGGCAACCCGGTTGAGCGGTGGAAGAGAGGCCACTGCCATACTGAACCCGAGCTGACAGGAGGGTCACCCCTATGAGTAAGAAGGAGACGGCTTCGGATGCTGAGAGTAATAGGTAATAAGAAACTGAAGACCCTAATCAAAGGCGGCCTAGTGTTGCTTAATATGCAGCTCGAAAAAGACACGAGGAAGGGAAAAGATGCCCATTTGGTCCTCGGGAGCGAACGAGAAAAGGCCACCTCGGGTAAAAGTATCACAAACGCCGAGGAACTCTTTGCACGGATGATCGAGCAGAATCGAGGAAAGAGCCAGGCTCGTACTTAGAGAAACAAAAGGGGAGGTCGGTCAGCGGGGGAACCTGGCGAGCGTCAGAGGATATTCTTGGAAGAGCGCAGAAGAAGTGGAAGAAATGGGCGCGAAAATCGAAAAGTCATTATTATCACAAGACATATGGCGACAAAGCCTAATGAACCAGCCTTGAATGGCTCTGCAGTGGTCGCGTCCGGTCAGCGATCTGACCCTTGCACACGCTCACGTCTGCGAGGGTTGGGGGCAATTGATAGGAGTTTGAAAAATAGGCGCGTAGAGCTCATACGCCCGGCCAAGGAAGGTAAGGCCTAGTTAGGCGCCCGGGGCCCCGGCACCGGCCACGGAGAAGCCAGGTCATTCTCCCCAGGGCAAAATGTGAGGATAATCACGAGCGCTGTGCCCAGTGAATCCAAATCAAATCTCACCAATAGGAAACAAGATAATTCCCTATAACGACATCTACGTAAATCAAACCGAGATCTACGCAATGAGGTAAGAAGGATAATTCAGTCTTTTTCTTCATTATCCCTCACGATAAAGCGAGAAAATATCTCTGTCAATGGGAAAAGAATCCTTGCCACCATCCCATTAGGAGAGACATAATATAAAAATGCCAAGCCACCCCATCGGGGGTGAAGTACGTGAAAGCATTCGCCCTCGCGATCCTATCTTTTCTCGAGGAGGCGCGTAGGCATCGAGGCGGCAAGGCGACCCTCGCCGACCCTCCTTCTTTCTTGTTTTTGCAGAGAGATCACGCCTTCCTAAAGCCAGCGGGCCGTGATGGCAGTTCTGGTTAAGCGTGCGATTGCAGCCCTCTCGGTGATCCGGTTGAAAAAAAGCATCATCATTGATCTGAGAACTATAAACACACCGAACATTGGGAGATTTCAGCCTAATTATTGAAGAATTGGATTGGGAGGTCAGACGCATTGAATACATCGTAGAAACTCCTTTTTTGGACTCATTTGGGCGCGGAAGGCAAAAAAACGTGGTTAGACTTGGGCCAGACCTTTGATGTGGAATTGCCATATTGATTTTAGAAAGATTTGCTATGATTTGCTCCAAGATTTTGTTTTATCCCTTTTAGGAAGATTTACTTTATTTTAGAAAGTTTGCTTTATTTATTTGAAAGTTTGTTTTATTTATTTTAGGAAGATTTGCTTTATTTATTTTAGAAAGTTTTCTTTTTTAGGAGTTGCTTTTTAATTTAGAAGGATTTAACACAATTAAAGTAAGAGTTTCTTTATTTTATTTAAGTAGGGGCTATATATACCCCTAATGTAGTCTTTGACAATCGGTTCAAGTTTAATAATATTTTGATTTCTCTTTTAAAATTCTCTCTTGTTCTCTTATCTCTTGGGTGGATTCCTTGAGACGAGTTCGTGGCTTCTCATACCTGGTGGATTCCTTGGTGCGAAGTCTTTGTCCGTATCAATCAACCCGTCCATAGTTGATTGTGGGCGCCTTCACTTCATCATCCATCTTGTGGACCGTTTCAATTGCTTAGGTAAGTAACCACTCTTGTCTGAGCTCTACTTTCCATCACCATCTCATCTTTTCTCTAAACTTTCCATAACCATATTTCGCCCATGACCCTGAAACTTTCCAAATCTTGTTCCATACTACCAAAACCTTCCCTGAAATACCCTTTCCCTTATATACCATAAATTCACCTTTCTTAACTGAAAATCTCCAAAATTAAATTACCAACCTATTTGGCCCAAGAAAACTCCCCCAAACCCATATTTTGACTTACAAACTTATTGGATCATCCATCACGGTCCCATTCCATGATCATCTTACATTAAACAACAGCTTTACCCATATTGGTGGGCATGCCATCCTTTTACATATTGTGGGAATGACAAGTCATCAAAAGCAACAAGCAGTGGTCTGATGGATGGATGGATATTGGATAGGTCAATGTTGAAAGGGGTACAACTATTATAGCCATAAATAAAACTTCTATTTTAGTGATGCAGTTAGAAGCATTGTTCATTGTTGAAATCAACTATTACCCTGCCCTGCCCTTCAATTGAAGATTTGGCAAAGGAGCCTATCGGTTACACGCAAAAGAAGACACTACCTCCTGATACATCATTGACTACCAATTACTGAAAATAGATAAAATTTTTTTACATAATTCGTAAATACGACACATACTCAACTCATTTTTTATAAGTTTGAGGTGAATATAATAGTGTTTGGATCTAACCCATATAATTCATTTGATAAACATAGTACCCATATAATTCATTTAATAAACATATTACATTCGTGTTAATCCATTTAACATGAATTTGATATGTATTAATTCATTTAATTATTATGTTAATTAATATTTAATCTAGATTAACTCATTTAATATATTATTAATGAATTAATTATAAATTTAAATTATCAAATTAATAAATAGGTTATATTATTGTGTTGTGTTACTGAATTATCAATTGGATCGTATTTGAATTTGTTACTTTTGACCCGTTTATTATTCATATTGTCTTTGAATTGATGAATACAGATAAATATTTGTTATTGACATGACTCGTGAACATAAATTGTCACCCTCAAGCCTTTAAACCCCTCAACCAATAAACCCTATCTCAATTGGTTAAAAGTGTTAGGCTGACATAGGGAGGGGAGGGACCAAGGTTCGAAACTTCTTAAGAGCAAATTGCTACATTGTTTATGGTCCAAGTAAATAGTTCTAAAAAAAACCCTCGTCATGTAATGGGTTAAGTCTAGTCTCACGTGTGTATCGCGCATGTAGGCCTAACTCGAGAAGGAAAATACCCGACCCCAATTCGGGGCTCCAAGCCCCAGTGTGAGACCCTGACCCTATCACTCCTATATTTGGCAGGGCTGGGCAAAAGCACTAGTCCCGCCATACTCCTTGCATCACCTGGCATGCCATTCCGCCCAGGCAGGGACCGAACAACCCGGCTTGTTGCCTGACCAAAGCAAACAGAACTACAAAGGCCCAGTCCTTGCCGATGATGTAGAATTAGTCAAAATGTGGACATGGTGCTGGATACCCTGAACTCCACTTCCATGCCCCTCTGTACAAGAGACCCCAAGCGGCCAGGCTACATTAGTGAGTCAGGCAAGAGCCAGGGGCGCCCGTTTAATTACTTTATTTACATTTTATTTCGTTTTCTTTTCCAAAAGTGTCGACCGAATCCACGACTCATTTGGAAGAGTGGATCGAAGCCGAGCCGGTTTACGCCGGCGTTTTCAATTGTCTTATCAAAACATTTTCTTTATTTTCTTTCTCTTTAGGTTTTCGATTTGGAAACATTTTCAAATATTGACCCACAAACATTTACATTTCATAAGTAATTCTGATGAAGGCATTCTATGCCCTTTCAAAATGATATACAAAACAGACATTTCTTTGGAGTTCGACTAATTATTCTGAAATATTCCATGTTAAAAGGAAATGAAAATTATGCATGGTAGAGTGTGTACTTATACGCCGCAACTCGCTTTATGACTCTGCGCTTCACGATCTCGTCGTCTTTCCTGTCTACTCGAAGCACAGGCATAGATAAAAACTATATGCTAAGCATTTCATGCTTAGTGGTTCTATCTGATTCTATTCTAATATTCAATTTAACTTAGCATGCATTTAACATTAAACCATGCCTATTATATCAACATATACTCATGCTATTCACTCTCGCATGCTTTCATTTTACAAATCATTTACTATATCACAACATGCATTTTCAATGCAACAATTCAATTTATGAGATTTAAGCATACATATAAAAATCTCATTTACACTCGTCAATGTTGGTTATTTCACTTTAACTATTCAATTCACATTTCCGACGGATTCCGTTTGATGAATCCCGCCCTTATAATAATTCGGTAATGTGCTTACACATTTAACAATTCGATCTCCCATCATGACGGATGTCGTTTGGTGCACCCCGACATGTGGTATCACTTAAATGCCATACGCCATCATAACGGATGCCAATTGGTGCATCCCACCAAGTGGGACATTTCTTCAATGCCATACGCCGTCATGACGGATGCCAATTGGTGCATCCCGCCAAGTGGGACATTGGAAAATTTCGGGGTGCCTTCGTGACGGATGCCGATTAGTGCATCCCGTCAAGCGATTCATTCGGTATATCAATTCAATTCAAGATGTCAAGCATTGGCCGATTCGTTTACAATTCGATTTATCATTCACATTCGTTCGGTTTTCAAATATCACATTTCAATTTCCATATTCACTTTCGTATTACCTTTTCAAAGATATACTCAATCTATGTACTCATTTCATATACTCATTCATGTACTCATTTCATATACTCATTTCATATTTACTTGGTAAACTACCAAAATACTTGAAGTAAGAATAGAGTCAGAGAACAAACCAATTATCGATTCCTTTTTCTTTCGATACCAGTCCTAGGTTAGGTTGTTGTCTTCACCCACACCTAGTCAAATACAAATTCTTCACTCTTAGTGGTTAAACAAATAATCATATACGGCCAGGCGTAAGGAGTGCGATGCGTTTTCATGATCTCACTCTTATTTGAACTCATTATAATGTTCTTAGGGTTCCTAAACAGTAGATTGTATGAATCACGGGACTTAACGGTGCAAAATATGTAAAAACAAGGTACATAGAAATGCGAATGCAGGTACCACTTTGATTAGTACGGTACCGGTCCTACTGTTGAGTAGGTACCGAGTTTGGAGTGGTACGGGTACCACTTGCTAACGCATCATGAATGCAGAATTTTCACTCTTTAGTATCGGGTACCACCTCTAGTTTTACTAGAAATCTTTGGATTTTGGCATTTTCCACACATTTTCTTCTACAAACCTTCTCCAGTCGTCCCATATCAAAATCCACCATGGAATCCACCAAAACAACTCTCAAATGTGGTTTAGAATCAATAAAAATCATTTCCTCAAGTTAGGAGAGCACTTACTTAGAATCAAATCAAAAGAATGAGGTTAGGGTTTTGATTTTCTTACCTTATCTGTTTCAAATCTCCTCTTGTAGGTTGCTTGATCTCTTAGGAGCAGTGGAAATAAAGCCAACCAAGCCACTCCTCATACAAGCCCTAGATTTTCTCCGCTTCTCCTTCCTTTCTCCCTGCTTGAGATTGCTCATATAATGAGCCTAAGACCACATTTTGGTCTTTATATCATAAATCCATAAGGCCTTGTTTGGCCTTTAGCCCGTTAAGTGTAAGGCCATGTTTGGCCTGCTTTTTCATTCTTATTCTCGTTTTCTCCTTTTGGTCTTTAATTCTTTATTTTCATAAGGCGCATTTGGCCTTTAACCCATTTTCATTTAAGTCTCCTATTATTCCACTTTGCTTCATCCTTTTATCATAAATTCCACTTAGACATTTATTTTTATAACAATTGACCCTTAGGTCCTCATTTTACAATTTTTATTTGCCCTTTTTCACTTGGGTTTATTTCCTGGTTCACTCACTTTCTCATTTTAGCATAGAATATTAAATCATATACTCCACGCACAATTTACATTTCACAATTTATCAATTTATGAAATTTCAGGAAAAACCCGAGTTTAGCTCAATCCCATATAAAATATATAAGAAAATTATTATAAAAATTCTAGGGTATTTTTGGGGCGTTACACCTACCACTATGCATTCCGCCCCCACAACTTTTGTTTCCATAGGGGATCAAGAGCCACTTATTAGGCATACGTAGTGGACTTTTTGTATCCTGCTGTGCTCAGTTGTAACCTAAAAAGACATGTACAATTCTTTCCACAATTAGAAAAAAATAAAATTTCTCTAGAGAGCTTGAGCTTTTCCATTGGCGTCATCTGTGGGAAACTATCTCCCCCGCTTCTCTCAATTGCATTGTTAAGACGCCCCATATTCCCTTTTAAGGCTACGTGAAGGGTGAAGTCGAACCTTCCAACCATGTGCCCTCTATTGAACAACAAATGTTGTCGTTGGAACAAATGCTTAAAGAACAACAAAAGTCCCATCAGCAGCAACTCGCCTCTTTCTTGGCAGCCAATGTCACCTTAATAGAAGAGAATACCACCTTACGTGCTGCAGCGACGACCTCTCGCCATGACGGACTTGCCGGTCTTCAAATCAACACGCTACGAGGAAGCCCCAACAAATCGACATCAACCAATGAGCCTCTAATCCAACCTTTTTACTGAAAGAGAACCATTGAGGAAAGGAATCAAGCACATAAGAATAGGACTCCCACTTCGCCTAGAAGCCAAGATCCTACTCTGGCAGACCAGACAACATGCATGGCCTCTCCGTTCTTCCCTCATCCTCCACCCGGGATGCTCCTACGTACTTCATGTTGCAAAGTTTCAAACTTGCAGTGGACTAGAGGACCCTTTTAACCACACGATGCACTTAGCAGTCATGAAGCTCCAGCAACGATGGCCTGCCAAAGCAACAATGACACCCTTGTGTGTAAGGTGTTCTCTTCCAATCTCCCCAAGTGGCTTTGTCTTAGTTCCATCGTATCTGCCCTAACACGGTATCTTTTACGTGCTTTTATCGAAATTTATTTACCCGATATATGTCTTTCGATCATGGGAAGCAAAGCGTCACCGGCTATTTCACACTAAAGATGGGAAGTTCTAAGTCAATCGGAGACTTATGAAGCGCTTCAAGCGACAATCCACATGGCAAGCGGTGAAACCTGAATACGGTAATGCAATTAGTGAGCAAACCGTTCGCAACACTCCCCCTGTTCCTTGTTAGATGAGTTATTTAAGAGGAGGAACCAATATGCCATGTTGGAGGACAACACGTTCGTAGTAACCAAGAGAACCGTTACTTCCACAACCAATTTGGAGCGAAACAGCAGGTAGACGAGGAAAAGAGCGAAGTGATGGGCGGGACAAAAGAGATAAGCATGAATCACATGATTTACAATGAACCAATTCCGAAGAAGAGTCTAGTGGGACAAGGAACCATGACAGAGATGATCCTAGGTAGAGCATAAGCAAGAAACACGACCGGTTTACACTGACCCAATCCTAGCTCTCCTCTCACTCATACAATCCTTAGAGGCTGCTGGCCAGAGACCCGTAGAAGCGACAGTATCGAAGAGACAAATCCAAATAATGTGACTACCACAAAGAGTAGGGACACCTGACCGACCGGTGTTAGCAAATGTAGAGGTTATTGGAATTCATTGCCCGAATAGGAGTCCTTCGACAATACCTTGAAGAGAGTCAAAGCCACATCGACACACCGTCCCGGCACCAGATCTTCTGCCCCAGTAAATCTAAGCCCATAATGGGCGAGTCCTCACCGGTGATGACTCCCAAGGCTCGAGGCGGACCATCATCAAGCACTTAGGTGGCCGAAGTTCGATTATCGTTTCTCCTAATTAGGCGTGCCGTGACGGTACCATAACATTCTTCGAGTCCCCCTTGAGACATCTATCCACACTCTATGATAATGTGCTAGTCCTAACCTTAGAAGTCAGATGTTACTTGATGTGATGCTCTACCTTATAATTCATTTATATGTGTTCTAGTAATGAATTTACTGACTTGAAAGGAATTGGTGATCTTGAACAAAAGATGGTCGAGACAAAAAAAACACATTGTGTATCCACTTGTTTATTTGCTTGTTACATTGACTTTGATCCTACCTGTTGCAACTACAAATGTGGAGAGAACATTTTCTATCATGAATATTGTAAAAAATCGACTGTGAAATCGGATAGGAGATCAATGGATGAATGATCAATAGCTTGTGTATGTAGAAAAATATATATTTGATATCATTGGCAATGAAACTATTATGCAACACTTTCACTATATGAAAACTCGTCGAGGACAATTGTAATATGTATTTTATTTACTATTAGAGATTGGCCCCACTTAGGTGAATTCATGGCTCTGCCACTATCTCTCGCCTTTCTTGTGTCCTCGGGACACTAGTACGGCTAGTAGGTCGACTTCCTCACCCTCCTCCACAGTTGAGATACAGATTTGACTCTGTAAGGGTGGCAATTCGTGTTCGTGGGTCGTGTTTGGTTTGTGTCAATAACAGGTTTTGTACAATATTCACCGATCTAAACACATTTAAATAAACGGAGTCAAAAAGCAAGAATTCAAACACAGCAATTAGTAATCTTACTTGTAACACGAATTAGACATGTATAACCCCATTTATTAATTTGATATTTAAATTATATTATAAATTAGAAAACTAATTCATCGATATTTAATGCCTTTTAGACAATTTTAATGCTTTCTATGGACTTTTTATTATGGAAGCTCATGCACCACTGGCCTGAATTCCCCTAAAGAAAAAGCAAACAATTTAGCTAGGTTCAAAGCAGGATCAAAGCAGATCTAGAGGATGAAAGGGAGAACTCACACCAGCTACTCTATTTTCAATTTTCATCAAAAATTGACAAGATATATATATGAATTAGGTTACTCTAGGTTAAATATTAATTAACAGAATCATTAATCAGGTCAATACGAGTCAAATTTGTGTTAGGTGGATTGACATGAATATAATCAGTTTATTAAACGAGTTATGCAAGTGAACACGAATTTGACCCAAACACGATTATACTCAACCCGAACACGTAAAAAACGTGTCTAGTTTGTGTCGTGTTAGTAGGTCGTGTCAAATTTTGCCAACCCTAGTGCTTCCCTTAGCCTCTTGGCTCAAGGAGGCAACATCAGGTTGGTCGGGGAAATGAGAGGAAACCGACGATCCAAGTCTTCTCCAGACATATTCTCTTAGGCCCCTTCCTTGATGCCTTCAAGCAAGTTACTTTGTGCCCATTTTCCTTGCCCTGGGTACATGGCATACTGAAATACCCTACTTGATTTTATAACATGTTCAAGGTGTAAAGTAAATTAAATTATATTTTTTTTTAACGTTAAATGGCTAAAAACGAAAAATGATAAAAAACCGAAAATTTTATAGGAGCCAAATAAATTTGGTAAAAATGTCAGATGAGGACCTAAGGGTCATAAATGAGTAATGTAAGTGCCAAAGTATAAATGAAATAAAAATGAAATTAAATGAAAAAGTGAAATAGGGCTTTAAAATGAGAAAAAGTCAATTAATGTACTTCATTAAACATGGCATTACACATGACATGAGAATAAAGACAAAGTGGTCTATGGAATGCCCATTTGGCATTCACTTTATTAGAGGGAGCAAGGGAGGAAACGAGGCTAGGGCTTGGGAAGAGGGTATTTTGGTGTGTTTCTCTCCATTCTTGAACTATCTTTGTTCAAACAGAAGGAAGAAGATTTGAAGAATTTCGGGTAAGAAAACTAACCCTAACTCCCTCTTTAATGATTTTGGATTTGGGGAAATACCCTAACCTTGTGTAAAGGTGATTTTGATTGGTTGTAAATCAATTTTGGAGTTGTTTTGGGTTAAGTTTCAAAGTGCTTTTGGGTTATGATTGGTTTTGAGGAATTTTTGTATAAAGGAAATGATGAAGTTTCAAAGGAGTTGCTGTCAAAAATTTTCAAACCCTATTTGTTTACAGCTATAAGTTAAATTTACAGATTATCCAAATTAAGTGATTCCAATTGGTAAAGAACCATAAGAGCTAGAGCTACAAATATATAGAAGGGACAAGGAGCAAATTGTATCTCTAAGGCTCCCGAATATGGGCTTAAAGGTGAGTTTTGGGTAGCTAAAGGGTATGCTCTGTTTTGGGTGTAGTTGTAGTGTTTTGGCCGTAAGTTGAGTTTCACTCATCCAAATTGAGTGATTCAAAATTATGGGTAAACAATAATTCTAGGGGAATAATTTATGTGAAGGAAGTGTATGCAATTTGTAACCTTCAAAGTGCCGAATCCATCAAAAATTGGTATGTCTAAACGTCGATTAACTGCGAATTAAATTAGTCACAGATGTAAATCTGATAACTTAGGCGATTCTGGATTTATGGAGTTAAGACCACGAAATCGAGAATAGCATTGAGTAGCAGAGGTAGGCTAGGCATCTTTGACCGAGTTTGACATTAAAATGTCGTAACTTAAGTTTGGGTGATCCAAATGAGATGATTCCAAATTATACTGAAAATAGACTCATAGAGCTATCATTTTCTTGAAGGAATCATGAGCAAAATATTGCTCATGTGTCCCTAGAAAATTTTTCAAGTGAAGGTGTATTGAGTAGACATCAACCCTAACCAAAAATCCTAGAATGCACAACTAATTTTTTTTCTTGGGTTGTTCTTTGATAGTGACATATTTGTGATGGATTAGGGGTTGGTGACGAGGAAGCGACCCAAGAATAGGATTAGGAGCTGGGAATCGAAGAGCGACAACCTTTTGAGTTGTTCTTCACACTTCTTTCCTTGTTTCAGTTTTGTGTTTTTGTTGACAAGCCCAACTAAATCTAAAAGGTTTTATACAGATATGCATGTGTGCTCTATTTGAGCCAAAAATGAATTGGTTTGTTCTCCTTCTCTCTCTACATTTCTAAAATGTTTGAAGGATTATGAAATAAGTAGATTTATTGAAATAAATTACGATAAATTGCATATTGATTTGATACAACTAATTGTGAAATGAATTGCACGTGAAAAATTGCATGAGTATTAGAAACCAAGTATTTTGATATAAATGTATATACACTATTATAAATTGCTATGAATGATTTGAGCGCCCTTAATAGAATGTTAACCGTTAAGTTTAGGTTGCAGGATAGATTGGTATCACGATAAGGGGTCAAATGAAGCGTCTTGCGTACGACGTAATGATGTGTCCACTCGTCCAGTAGCCGGGACAATATCGGTAGTGTTCACAAAATGATTTTTAATAACCAGTTAGTAGCCCAGCAGGATCGTACTGTGTTATAAAACTTTTTATGTAAACTGGCCCGGAGGACCGTTCGATTCGTTATCCGTGCATCAGTATAGGTTAAATTAAGCAAGAAGCGAAATGAAAAGTGCTGAAATACCCTTGATTTGTGTTTGAATGATTTATTGCATATGAAAGCTGCATGATTGAAATGACCAATGAATTGTAATTTGGATATCTGAAATGAAAATATCGTATATGTATTCTCTTGCATTAGTCATTGAAAAAATCATCTGAAAACATGATTTAGAAAAATGCATGATTTATGGCGAAATGAAGAGATAGCTGTATAGAATCATTAGGCTTGAAAATGTACTTAGCGTTGTTTATCATCATGCGGGTACCAGTAGACATGTACGAAGGAAAACTGCGATTAAATTCAGCATCAAGGCCTCTGGAGTTAGGTAAAGCTCCGACCAAACATTCATGAAACATATTTGACACTTTTTGTACAAACTTTGATTTTGTTTTGTAAATATTTTAGTTTTGAAAACGGCTTATAATGTCGTAATGTATAAAGACGGTAAATGGACCAAATGGGCATGTAATGCCATATTTAATGGAAATGTGTATTGAAAACAAAATGATGGACCCCCTTTAAGTTGAATTAGTATATACAAATATATTTTTATAAAGATAAATGTTCTTTACAAAATGAGCATTGATGTGTTTCTTGACAAATGAAAAAAGGAATTGTATTGAGAGAAGAGGATGCGTCCGGATCGGGTTCGACCTTTGGGTAGAGTCGAATGCGGTAGCGCGGGCCATCTCTGGCGTTGGCCGTTCGATAAGTGTATTCTTGGGATTTCTTGAGGAGCAAAGGCTCCTGAGATTGTTAGTGACACTCCCGGATGTTCTCAGCGACAACGACGATTGAATGTCTCTCTAAAGCAGGCGGCTCAAAACTCGCACCAAGAGGGCCCAGGCGGGCCGGAGAGATCGTCCATAATTTCTCATGACCTGCATTTCTCTTGCATAGTAAAGGCGCCCGCGTTAGAGCCCGATTGAAGGGTAAAAAAAGAAAGCAAAATAAGCCAGATTCCACCATGGACTAGTGACAACTGACACTGACTCGATTCCGGGTCATAGTTTACAGCCCCAGGCTCCCGAAGCGTAGTCTCAAAAGCGTGACCCTAGGCGTTAAACTGTAGGACGTTGCTTGCGCCTTATTTTTGTCAATGTCTAGCAAATTAAAAACAAGCTATAAGGGCTTGGCGTTGTGGCCAGCCAGGACTAACCCCCCCTGTTGCCTTCAACCAACCTCTAAGCACCATCACCACTGACTCTTGATGAGGCTAAGCCACTAGGGTTACTCATCTATCCACAAAGGAAGCAACGACCCATAAGAAAAAAGGCATAAAAAGAAGATGAACAAAAGAATATGAGACAACAGTAGATTTGGACCAACCCCAGCGGCTCAAGGGGGACAGGACCCCTCTTAAAGGAAAAATAACAACAAAAAAGGTAGAAGATGAGCAAAGGAAATCCATAAGCCCAAACCCAGAAGTTGATGGTTGCAAAAAAAAAAAAAAAAGGGGGGTGGCGGGGGAGAAAGGAGAAGAAAGAGTATGAAAGTCAGAACATACCTTCAAAGTAGAACTACGAAGGTCACAAGCAACAAAGCAGCAAGGATTCTGATGGTCACCATGGAAGTCGACAGATAGGCGACTTCTTGCGGCAAAAAAGTCGGGGAGCAAAGATGGATATTTAGAAAAATGGGTAATATGTAAAGATTTTGAAGCAGTAACCGAGAATTCTCTAAAGGAAAATGTGGGAGTGTTATTGTAATACCCCGAATTATACCCTAGTAGTTATTACATATTTAGGGTATAATATAAGTAAAATTTGTATTTTTCGGAATTTAAGTGCTAAGAGTTAAAATGGATAAATCCGGAATTAATCCAATAGTCAAGCATTAAAATGGTAATTTTTCAAATTAAGGACTTAAAGGTCATTATGTAAGAAGAGTATATGTTAATGTAGGAATTGGATAAGTTAGAATTGCAAATAGAATATAATTAGAGGACTAAATAGCAAGGGCTATACTTGGGTCCAAAAGAGGATAAGGCCAAACATGGCCTTGTGATAAGAGCAAAATATCTCATTTTAGAGCTAAGGCATGGTTTTGGGAGAGAAGCCATTCTAGGTTGCTTTTCTCCATTTATTCAAGGTTCTATTTGGCTCAAAGAAGAAGAGAAGAAATCCAAGTATGGAACTTTGGTATGGAATTCATGTTTAGAACTCTCATATTTGTTAGTATGGAACCTATATGTATGGATTTGTTGGTTAGGAAACCCTCCTAACTCTCTGTTTGCCTATGTTTGGGTTAGAAGAACCCTATCTCTATATAAAAGTGATTTTTGTTGGTTTTAGTTTAGTTTTGTGGTTGGTTTGAGTTTTTTAGTTCAAAAATTTCAAGTGAAAAAATTTAAAATTATGAAATCGCGGTGAATCTTAGGTATTGAAAGTTAGTCTTGATCTTGAAAGTTGTATGGTCTAGAGGATATTGAATCACAGTCACGAAAGTTGAGTACTAGTACTCAAAAGGTACATTTTTAGTCTGAGGATATTGAGTACCAGTATTGGAAATTGGTACTAGTCTTGAAAGTTGATGCGATACTAAAAGTGATCTTGAAATGCCCAAGTTAAATCGTCTTGAAAGTTGGTACCCGATCTTTCAAAGTTGTTTAAGGTTCGAGTACCTGTCCTACAATCCTGTTTTGTTATGTTCTTCCGTTAATTCTAACAATCATCCATTGGATTAATGAGGATCCTAATAAGTGAATGAAAGGGTTCATACATGTATACAAGTGTATGTAAAATTGCTTTGAACCTCACTACCTTGGCAAAGCTTCGCTTCGTCTCGACGATCTTATCGTTGGGCAGACTTTGTTTGTTGCCCTTATTTGCTAATGTGATTAAGAATAAAATAACAAGCTCTGTAACGCCTTGAAAATACCCTAATGGTTTTATAACATGTTCAGGTTGTAAAATAAATTAAATTATATTTTTCGACATTTGCTTGACTAAAAACGAAAAATGATAAAAACCAGAAAATTTCACAGGAACGAATAAATTTGGTAAAATATCAAATGAGGACATAAGGGTCATAAATGAGGAGTGTAAAGGTTAAAATGAAAATGAAATGAAATGAAGTGAAAATGAAGGTGAAATGAGGCTTTAAAATGAGAAAAATGAGATATGGCCCATTTAATGATAAGCCAAACATCGCCTTAAGTTAGTTGGGGATTAAAGACCAAAATGGTCTATGGAATGCCCATTTGGGCATCACGATTTTTAGAGAGAGCTAGGGTTCAGTGAGAGAGAAGAAAAGAGAAGAAGAGAGGGAGTGTGATTTGCTCCATGAGATCAAGAGTTTAAGTGATCAAGAAGAAGAAGGAAGAAGAAAGAAGATAAAGGAAGAATTTAAAGGTAAACAAAACCTAACCCCCTTTTTTCTTGTGTTTGGGTTTGGAGAAAAATACTAACTGTGTAAAGTGTTATTGGATGGTTTTAAGTTTAGTTTGAGGTTGTTTGCGTTGTTTGGATTGGTTTAGTTGGTTTGATGAATTTTTGTGTAAAGGAAATGATGGGTTCAAAGGAGATTCTTGTAAAAAATTTTCAAAACCCCTATTTTTGTTTTGTCTATAAGTTAAGTTATAATCATCCAAATTTAGTGATTTTGTTCGTAAATGTATGAAATCTAGATCTACAAAATGTGCTAAAGGAACGAGGAGCAAGTTACCAGCTCTAAGGCTCCCGAATATGGGCTTAAAGGTAAGTTTCGAGTAGCTAAAGGGTATGCTCTATTTTGGGTGTGGTTGTGGTGTTTTGGCCGTAAGTTGGGTTTCACTCATCCAAGTGAAAATTGGTTCAAAGTTATGGATAAATAAACTAGCGTCTAGAGAAATAATTTATGTGAAGAGTGTATTACAGTGCTTCCCCCAAAGTGCTTGGAAATCCGTCAAAGTGGAGCTATGTGAAAGAAACATAAGGTGCATGGAAATTAAATGTCTGGATGTTAAAATGCATGCTTGTAGGAGTTTTGGTGATCCAAATTGGATGATTCTGATTGGATAAGAAACCTTATAACCATAATTGCAAATGCGTGGAAGGAACCATTACCAATTTATGGAGTTAAGATCCTTGAAATACAGAATACTTGTTAGATGCTTAAGTAGGGTGGGCATACGGACCCGAGTTTGACATTAAAATCTGAAAGTAACTTAAGTTTAGGTGATCCAATAAGTATTCCAATTCCTACTAAAGCCAGACTCATAGAATATAATTTTCTTGAAGGAAGAATGAGCAAAATATGACTCATGTGTCCCCAGAAAATTTTTCAAGTGAAGGTTTATTGGGTAGACATCAACCCTAACCAAAAATCCTAGAATGCACAAATGATTTTTTTGCTTGTGTTGTTCTTTGATAGTGACAAGTTGGCTGATGGATTAAGGAGTTGGTGACAGGAAGATTGACCAGAGCGGGATTCCGAGGATAGGAATCGAAGGGCGATATCTTTGGGTTTTGTTCTTGCACTTTTCCTTCATTTGATTTTGTGTTTTGTTTTGACCAAATAAATCAAGGTTTTATATGAATATGCATGTGTGCTCCATTTGAGCCATAAATGAATTGGTTTGTTCTCCACTTCTTTCTCTCTATTTTTAAAATGTTTAAAGGATTATGAAATAAGTGGATTTATTGAAATGAATTGCGATAAATTGCATATTGATTTGTTTTAAATTGATTTGATATAACTGATTGTGAAATGAATTGCACATAAAAATTGCATGAGTATTGAAGCGTATTTTGGATATAAACGTATGTACACTATTTGTATTTTGCTATGGTCATTTGAATACTCTTAATAGAATATTACTTAGACAAAATTCGAGTTAAGGATGGTGTAATTATACCAATAAGGGTCAAATTGAATTGGCACTCGCTGAAGCGTAATGATGTCATCTGATTAAGTGGCAGCCAGCGGGAGTGGTATGGTAAGTGTTCATCAAAATGATTTTTAATAATAGCTTGGTCAGCAGCCGTGCAGGAGACACGTCTTTGTGTTATAAAAACCTTTTTTATCAGGCCTACGGCCCGGTGAGATCATGCCGGTGATTAGTTTATCCTATCTGCAAAAGCATAGGTTAAATTAAACTAAAGGAAAAAATGAAAAGAAAATTGTAGTATGATTTGTGTTCTGAATGATTTGTGCATATATGAAAGTGCTTATTTTGAATTATCAATAAACTATAAATGAATGTACTAGAAATACAGATATATATATTATATTGCGTGATAATTCAAAAGGTTAAAAGGGCATTGTTTAGAAAAATCCTTAAACGATTTAAGCGAAATGGAAGAGAGTATTATATAGAACCACTAAGCATGAGAATGCTTAAGCAGTGCTTTTTATCTCGCACAGTCATCGAGTAGAAAGTGGAAGGACGAAGATCGTCGAGGCGAGTCAGATCAAGCGGCGAAGTATAGTAATCTCAGTCTCATGCATATCATTTTTATTCATGATATTTTGTAATTATTTTGCATTGAACTCAAAGATGTAAAAGCCTTCATAAGAAGATCACATTTTTTTATTTTATATTTTTGAAAGTATGGAAATGTATATTACATATTGTGGATAATCAAGGTGAACTCCATAAATATTTTGTAATTGTATTTAAAAAGGCATGGAATGCCAATTTGTCTAAATGCGTTATTCAAGAACAGTTATGGGCCCTATTTAAATTAAGGAATGTATATTTTGTTTTATCAAAGCTACAGTTAAATTGTTATAAAAGGGTGCGCGTGTGCCACAAGCTCGGGCTTATATAATTGTTTTGCACATTGAAGTCGAATAGTGAATGAATGACACGTGCATTAGTTGTCACTCTTGCATTGTGCTACGACACCTCTGTTACGTGGGTAGGCACGTCTCTGTTCAGTGCTTCGGCACTCCTGCTAATGCTACGACACTTTTGTTACGTGGGCATGCACGTCTCTGATAAGTGCTACGGATCTCCTGCTAATGTTACAACACTTCTGTTACGTGGGTAGGCACGTATTGTGTTTCGGCACCTCTGTTGGTGTTATGCGGTGCTTGTGAGTACCTGTTAATGCTGCGTCCCTCTCATTCATTATTCTGGTCTATACAGACAAACATTTATATGATAAGAATATGAATAATGAACAATAAGAAAACATAAATGTCCAGTTCTGCTCTATTATGTGTGCTTACCTACGGGTACCTTTATACAGATCTACCATTACGACTCCTCTGGAGATATGAAAACCGATTATAGATATATTATATGAAAACTTTATTATAGAATTCCATTATACGTAAACTCTGACATATGCATTATGATATATGTATCCTGTAATTGTGGACCAGTTCAAGTGGCCATATTTGTTATCTGTTTCCCACTAGTATAAACGCCGCAGTCATTTCATCGTGTGGAAGTGCGAAAGATGGCATCAGGAATTGTTCGCGTCGCGGAACCCGAGCTCTGATAGAAGTCCATCGTGTAGGCTTTTGATTTTGTTTTGGAATGTAAATGTAAAAGTTTTTATAATAGTGGAATTTGTTTATGTCTGAGTAAATGAGACTTAGGAATATGCATGTGAGTTTAAACACCACTCGATGGTTGTATTCTGATTTTATTTCATTATGAAATTATATATATAAAATGGGCCACCAATGTCGACCGGGTTAAAGAGTCCTAGTCACAGTGTTGCACCCTCTCTTCACCAGGCGGGGGTAGAGGCGTGACAATTAAAGCCCTAAAAGCCCATCGTGATGCCCCGAATCAGGGTTCGTTGATAACGGTCGACCGCGAATACTGTGTCTCATATCATGAGACCCGTACATGGTAAAAATGGCCACTTGGACCCATACATCCAATACTCACCAAATATAACCAACTATATTACAATAGTTCAAGAGTTAATTACATCACTCTTAATACAAACATATATTAAAATTTATAATTCTAATACATGTTTTACAAAATAATCAATAAAAGCCACATATCGGCTTTCTTCTCAAAAGCGACCTCTAATGAGCGTCGTCTTCTCGAACACTCCCTGTACTTGAAATAATGTTCCCTCGACAGGGTGAGAAATGCCTAGTAGTTGAATTATCCTATGGGTTACTCCGCTAAGTGCACATACGATGATTCAACATAAACACATTCAAGCAAATACATGATCCTGCTTGAATGTCGTGATATGGATGAGAATGTGACTCACCCTTTCCACTTCTCGAGAGGCCTCATGAGCTCCCTCGCATGCCTAAGTCAAATGTGAGAAAAACAGCACATTTTTCAAAACAAAAGGTTTTGTTCTAGAAAACATACTCACAGGGTTTCGGTAAAATCTATTAGACAACCCTCAGAAACGAATTGGGTAATCCTCGAGAAGCAGTCATGGGTAGCTCGAGATGAACTATTGGACAACTCTCAAAAGAAATTCTTCGAGGAAAAATCTTCATGAAATTAACTCACAACCATTTTCATTTTCATTTTCTTTCATGTCATGCACTCATACCTATTATTCTAGTAATCAGGTGCATATATGATGCATTATGCCATTTCCATACAATTCATGTTAATCTCTTTACATGCATATATTAACAAAGTAAACTCACGGCTTATCATGTTATTCAATTCTTAGCAACAACATCAAGAATTAGCTCATGGGCTGTCGACAATCCAATTTAATTCCAATAGCTCTCACACAATTATATTTTTATATAATTCAAACACTCATGTTAACACACTAAAATTTCTTGCATTAACAATTTCTTTCCACACAATTCAAGTCATTCATTTTAAGCAAGATTTTTTCTTCATACACATGGACCATTTTCGGTCCCGACAAAGCGGAATTTGTTTTTTAACGAGTCCCACATCCGTGGGGTGTCGGTGACCCTCTCACTAACATCAGTTCCACTTTGTGGAGCCCAGAAATCCATGGCCATTTAAACTCAGCAACACAAAACCATAATTTATTGCATAAATTATAACACATGTGGAGCCAATAACAGTCCGTAGTAAGTCCGGGGCGCCCAGCTTGATTCAATTTTCGGCGCGGTCCAGTTTGGGACCAACCAAAAGCGGCCTCTCTGCGATCTCACACCACCCCAAAGCATTAACAAAGGCTGCTAAAGGGATTAAAATCAAGTAGGAGAAAACCCTACCTCTTGGAGTTGTGAAACTCACAAAATCGGTGTCACGCTTAGCCTTTGTAGCGTAGATCCTTTGCTTCTTGGCAGATGAGGCAGACGGTCGGCAATAGGGAAATCTAGAGGATTGGACTTTCTCTCTACAAAACCCTCCATTTTCAAAATGCGATTTCTCCTCTCCCGGCTGCGTCTGGGCCCGAATGAGGAGAAGAAGATGTCTTAACTTTTTGTCCTCTCACGTACCACTTTGTCAAGTTCTAATTGGTTGAAATTTACCTTGCTCAGATTTAATCGCTTGACTTTGGATTTCCATCCAATTAGGAGGTGCCATATGTCCACATGGGCCCCACACTTGAGCTCAAGTTGACTCATTCTGCACCAGACACATGGCACACTGTGAGCCACTCAAAATGTGCCATTTGTCCCGCATTACGCTCGTTGCCTTGAAAAACGTGCAAATTCAGGTGTCTCGAGTCGTGGTGATGTGGTAGATAGATTTCACGAGACCGATTCAACGATGAAGTCCGTTTAAATCGTCAGATATATAGAAAAATTCTGCAGTTTTGGTAGAGTACCATTTTACCATTTTTCGAAAATTAGGATTTTCTCGGGGTTTCATTCTCCTCCTTAAAAAAGAATTTCGTCGAAATTTTCACGCTCACGCATCACTCACATGCGTATACGTATACACCACTTAGCGAGTGTCGGGTATGATAACCCGCCTAAGGTCACAATTGGCTAAACTCAACCGTGTTGTCAGCTCATCAAATGTCAAGAATGACATCAAAACCCGATATGTCTACCACCCGAAGGTTAACCATGAGTAGAATCCCTGAGATCTCTGACTCACAATCTTGACACATCTAACCGCCTCTCACCCTAGATCCTAGGAAGGGTACTCCCATCTGATGGCTTTTCTAAAGGCACCGACCTGCACAAGCGCAGCCGTCGCATGAATCGTTAATAAACATGATGCATTAGAAAAAAAAATGCAGGTATAAAACGTACCACGCGTTATCGAAATTTAATCTGCATCTTTCGGCCTCGTATGGCAGCATGGTGCGCCTAGTTCGGTCTAGCTGTAGGCTCTGTGCGACCTCGACCCACCTCTGGCCCCTCACAGCCCATTTGTCTTTGCGAAGTGAAGGGTTTCGTGGGAGAGCAACATAATAGCGTGGCTAAAATCTGATAAAAACCCATCCGAGGACCCCGAAGTAGCATCAAAGCTAGGTTACATAACAAGAAGGGTGTATGATTACTTGTGCTTGGTTTAAAACCGAGCTAGTGGTCGGGCGACTTTGGGCAGGCGAACCAAGTCTAGTTGCCTTTCTACAGTGCTCCACCACGAAGAGTGGCTAGGCAACCTCGAGGCAACGGTCTAGCAACGGGTCGGTCTTGAGCAAGTCCCAAATCTGAAGAGGTAAAACTGGGTCTCATGTTAGTAATAGTGCTCTAGGCCTATCGTATGGACATGGTATTTTGATATTTATGAAATTAATTATTATGATGTGATTTTCATGTTTATTATATATAATGTCCTTGAATAATATTATTATTATTCTAAATACTTCCTAATCGATTTATTGTTATGGGAATATGATGAATTAAAATTATTATAAGTTGATTATTCATGGGATGAATATGTGTATGAATACAAATCAAATTTATATCTATTTGTTGAAAACGAATATTAAACGGGCGGAATCTTGAGATTAATACATGGATCAAAGTCATAGTTAATCTCTAATAGTTGTATCCATTAAATCCTTTGACTGAGATCGCTATAGTTTGCTCAACATAAGAATATTGTGTTTGATATAATCAAAGCGTTATCTTTAATCGGATGACTATAAGGTTGTACTTGAACATAGTAAGGTATGTAGTGAGATATGAGCGATTAAAATGGAATTTGTCCCTCTTATTATAAGAGATATCTTTAGGTCCCTGGAAACAATTGGTGAGAAATGCATGGCCGTGCTCAAATGAATTAATGGAGATAAATGTCATTTGTTTAGTCGAGTCCTAATTAGGTTTCGAGTAATCAAGATAGACGATATAAGGTTGACTTTGTCCATGCCTTCCTCTTACATCAAGATCATGAGACAAAGTTATGTCATTAGCTATATTAAGGTTGTCTCGGGATCATGAGCTTTTCATTTGCTAGGTAGTATAATGTCTTCTTAAGAGGCCACTTGACTTGTAGGATCAAAATGTATTGATTTAGGCCCTCTTACTGATATTAATTGAACCTATAAGTCGCACATTAGAGCAGAATAATAGCAGTTATGGTTTTTCACTCTACGTAGTAATTTAAAATGATGAGATTATTTTTAAATTACAAAATAACATAATTAGTTGTTATTTAAATTAGGAATTTATTTTGAAAGTTTAAATTCGTGATTTAAAGTATAACAAATATTAATTTATTATATTTTCTTATTGGATAAGGAAATAATGTAAGGTTTTTTAAAAAGTTTAAATATATAATAATATAAATTGGAATTTCCTTATTTGATAAGGATTTGAATGTAAGTGTTATTATTTAAGAAGTTTAAATATATAATAATAAAAATTTGTTTTTGACAAAAACCTAAGCGATTATATAAATATACCTATATATGTGAGACATATATATATTTAGTAATGGTCGTCTTTACTCTAAGAATAACCATGAAAGAAAGAAAAGAAAAACCTAATTTTGTTTGAAAGCGAATACGAGCTAGCATTCAGCAGATAAATTCATTATTTGTTCGTGTGTGGATACTTGTAGAGGGTGGTCGCTTTTCAGAAAGGTAGCACCTTTGAAGATCCGAATAAACCAAGACGCAGACTTTGAAGGCTTGACGAATCAATCTACAAGAGGTAAGTTTCGTTTACCCTTCCTTCGGTTTTTATGAAACGCATGTGATCCTTGGTGGGTTAAGGGATAAAAATTTTAAATTCCGCTGCATTTATGTTCCAGCAGTTAGGATATGCGCGTAACCCAATATCTAAATCCTACACAGAACAATTTCCTTTTGAGATGAGAGAACACACTTGGCCTTTTTCTCATGAACTCTCTTTTCTCTCAAAAGGAGCATCATCCTTTAGGGTTTTCCATAGCATTCTATTTATAGGAAAACCCCCATCATGTCTAATGACCAAAATGCCCCTCACTCTAAGTGATGATAGGAAACACGCATCCCTATGCGTTATGGCGAGTTCCCACATGACCCAAAGCCGAGGTACAAGCCCAAACCTATTATCTCTTTAAGTGATGGCTTTTCGAGCCGAGTTCCACTAATCCGTGACATTCATTCATGAAATTAACTCCCTCATATTTGGATCACATCCGTCAGTTTCCTCCGACCCGACCTCTTTAAGTGTGTGACCCATTAAGTTTACGTATGTTGGCGCCAGTTCAACTATTGGATTAAGCAAGTCAAGATTGGTATCTAGCGACATCATGACCCCCGATTGACCCGAGAGTCGGTGGTCGGCGCATACCCTTCCATAGACAAATGCACGTCTGATTCGTCCTTT
Organism: Tetrastigma voinierianum; assembly: GCA_016808115.1. Classification (NCBI taxonomy): domain Eukaryota; kingdom Viridiplantae; phylum Streptophyta; class Magnoliopsida; order Vitales; family Vitaceae; genus Tetrastigma; species Tetrastigma voinierianum. Next base: position 82,313 of record JAEQBH010006581.1, on the reverse strand, counting down.
CACCAAACTATACCCTACTTGGTTCAGAGCATGGACAATTGTGTAGCTCACACTAGACTGGCTATGCCACACCTAGCCCAAGTGATATTTATCTTATCCCCAGATTCATCATGTAACACCCCAAAACATACCCTAGTAGTTTTCGGTCTTGTTTAGGGTATATTATAAGCTAAATATGAATTTTCGGGAAATAAAATGAGATGCAGGAATTTGTCTGAGACTTAAGGACAATATTGTCATTTGTAAAGGGGCTTAAAAGTCATAATTTGAAGAGACTATGAGCTGAGAAGAATAATAGGAATTTGTGTAATTCCTAGAGATTAGAAGGCAAAATACAATAATAAAAGGAAATTGAAATACAAATGGCTAAGAGTAGGAGGCAAAAAGCAAATAAAGGAAGTGCTTAAAATGGGTTTTGTTGGAGGAGCCAAACAAGGCCTAAGAGGATGGGATTTTAAAAGACCAAATTTGGTCTCAAATTGAGGGAGGAGGACAGTAGAGAAGAAAGAAGAAGAGAAAGGAAGATGAAGAAGAGAAGAAGGAAGGGAGGAGGATTCAAGCCAAGATAGAAGCTAAGGTATGGATGCTTGAGCTTTGCTATGAATTTTGTATGGACGGTAGGGATTCTAGCATGATTTTGATCTGAGAATTTCTTGGGTATGGATTGCTAGGGTTTCGTTTGGACATTAATTTAGTTTCCTTTCTCTAGGGTTTACTAGGCAAGCATTTAACTCTAGATTTAAGGAATTTTTGGTTGAAAAGCCCTAGTTGATAAGGAGTAGAGATGGAATCCTTCAAAATCCTAAGGTTTTGTAGAATTGGGTGAAATTTGGTATGAACCCTAGGATTCTTTTGCAATTTAAAAGTGTTTGTGGAGTTGTAAAAAGGGATTGCATGTTAGTTTTGATGAAGGATGCATTAGGAGTGATATATGGATGATAAAGCATGAAAAATGGGAGAAAATAACCATTATGGGCAATTTCGGGTGAATTGTACCGGTACAAGTTGAGATTTTACCGGTACAATTTCAGTTCTGGTCATTTTTGGCCAACTTGTACCGGTACATGTTAGACTTATGCAGAAGTACAAGCACTGTTCTAGTTTTTCTGTTCGACCGGTTTTGTATTTTGGCCTGCTTCCTCATTTCTTATCCGATTTGAGTGATTCAAGTGGCCGCTTAAAATAGACTTCAAGGAGAAAAAAACCATATTTAATAAGTATCTCCAAATTCAGCTCTAGATAACTCAAAAATTCCTCAAAATTGGAAATTTATGTGCAAGCCATCATACGCATCAGTTGATCATAGAGGACTAGATTGATTTGAGCGTAAGTTGAGTTAAGGTGCTCGATTTGGGTGATTCCAATTGAAATGAACCCTTAGCACCTTAGCACAAAGGAGCATAAAGAACCAGTGTCAAATATGGAAACAAGGCACTGGAAAAATTCATAATTCAAACTATCCCTCGGTAAAATCGGTAAACCGACTAGTTGGCATGAAAATGCCATAACTTGAGTTTGGATGATCCAATTGGATTGATTCCAATTCCTAAGAAAAATAGATTCATAGAGGGATTAGAATACATGAATGATGTGTGGATAGGCATCATATCGTACAAGTATATGAAATTCCATTATGGAATAGGCATGAAGCTATGAATGAGATGAAATGAAATATGAACCTAAAATGACAACATGTCATAAACACATAATGTGGCTAAGAAGACCCCTATTATAAGATAGTAAGTTATTGAACTCATATAATTGTAAATTTGCCTAAGACCAGTTATTGAATGACATGGCACCTATATTGAGAGTAGGGCACGTATAATGCCGGTACTCGATTAGTCTTTGACGGCACTCTCGTCGTCGCCGACACGTGGCGCCGGTACTCTTGATTGTGTAGCGGCGCTCTCACGTCGTGCTTGGCACATTGTGCCAGTACTCACAGTTAGTCTGGCGGCACTCGATCGTATTGTACCTTGGTACCAAGCCTTCATCGTCTATCATTTCGTATTCTTGGTTTAGGCAATCTAACAATTATATGATAAGACTACGAATAATGAATAAGAAATGAATAGTAAAGATGCGAGATGTACCCTCACAGTACATACGCCTTATGTTACGTAGTACCTACGGGTACCTCACGGCACTTTCTACGTAGTACTGCGGGTACTTTTGTACAGTAACATCTGCAGTAGTACCTACGGTACTTTTGTATACTAAAACTCTGTGCTCCTATGGGAGATCAGAATAAGTATAAGTCGATAGTACCTGCGGTACTCGTGTCAGTAACACCGTGTATAAGTCGATAGTACCTAAGGGTACTCTCGTATCAATAAAATAAGAGTATAAGTTACGTAGTACCCACGGTACTCACGTATCGGAAAATAAGTATAAGTTACGCCAAAATAAGTATAAATCGGTCGTACCTCACGAATACTTCCATATAATGGTCTGTGATCTTGTACCTCACGAAAGACTAATGTCTAGGTATCTGCTATAAGTCTGCAGTCAGGCCATGCAGCTATGATCCTGATGCATTTGGGCTTATGGCACCTACGGGTACCTTCGTAAAAGAATAAGATCCGAAATACAAGAATCGATTACGTAACACAAGTATAAGATCTGTAAGACAGAATAGATCCTGTACACAACTATAAGTTCCGTAGATAAATATAAGTTCCGTAATATACATGTAAGATGCGAAATGCATGTATAAGTTACATCTTCTGCGTATAAGATCCGAAATACCGAGTATAAAGTTCAGTAGGTAATTATAAGTTACGCCAAGATAAGTATATACTCATTAAACACATATAAAATCGAAATACGCTGTATAAGTTAAAAGTACATGTATAAAATCCGAAATACATGTATATGCTGAAGTAATACCGGGATAAGATCAGAAATGCAGGAATAAACTACGTAGTACAAGTAGAGATCAAGCAAGGCGAGGATAAACTCCATAGTACCTGCAGATACTCCATATAAGTCTAGGTATACGTTAACATAGGACTTGTTGGGATATGATGCCAACACAAGTTGGTATCAGTCGGATGTTGTCGAGTAGTACTTCACGAGTACTCATTATAATATTAAGTTCCTCAAATCCCGTTATACGTTAGTAATCTACTGTAATACCTCACGGGTACCCTAGAACAAGTGTAAGCTCGTAGGATAATTATGATTACGTAAACTCCTACGGGAGATGCGAGATAGATCTAAATATCAATACGTGTTTAAAGTACCTGCAGCTATAAACATAGGTTGTAAAATCCTGGGAGATCGAAATAAGTTTATATGCGATGCAAACATAAGTATAAATATGTATCCTACGGGAGATAAGTATCGATCGGCCAGGAAGGTCAAGTATATGTCATTTGGGAATCCCGAATAAAGTATAAGATCTGAATAAGAATAATTACCACTTTATAAGTATAGATCAGATTCTTATAAGTAGCCGGATAGAATGAGTGCCATGAGTATAAGATCCAAATAAGGATATTCATCATAAGTGTAATTCACGAATAAGTATAAGATCGAATGTGATAAGTATTAGTACGTATAAGCCTAAGTAATTGTATAAGTTCATTATGTGAATGCTAAAATATTCGATACATATTCTTGTTATCATATTTGTGTTTTACTGTATAAGAAATGTTTCCGCTAAGCGTAAAAACATACGGGTTTTTAATCCGTGTAGGTACGGGAAAGAGCGTCGACCAAACATAGCATACGGTGAGCGGCTTACACTTGTAAGGGTTCACTACATGGGTTCGGAGTGCTCACGATTTGTATTTTGTAAGGAAATGCGATTTGTATTTGAAAAAGGGACTCGATGTATATGTGTATAGATTTTTGATGGACACCACTTTCAGGTGGTAGTTCTTTTGATTTGTTATAAGATGTGGGCCATACCCACGGTGCTCGATTGCTTAAAATCAGTCAGAGTCCAGTGTTGGTCTCGTCCAGCATCCCGGCGTGACACATCACTCAACCTTTATGCACTTGAAGACACTCCTCAAGACATTTTCACTTTGGCTAGAGATTCCTGAGTAATGATTCTTACAAGAGGCCTTAGGTATACTCTCCCTTTATTGGGAGTGGCGAATCCTTTGTTGGCTACTCAATTACCTCCGAACACCTCAAACTATACTCAATCCTCATCCAATGTTTACCCCTTAAGAGGCAATCGGATTAAGGTCAGCATGATCAACATCCAAGATATCCTCAGCACTCAAGTCTAAGGATACTGCACCATTGCCAGATGACAATCATCTACCTTTAAATAAATAATCCATATGATCGTCTCATTATAGGTCTCCGATATACTTAGCTACGAAAAGCATCCACACGCCAACCTCTAATCAACTTCAACATGTTTATAGCATCTACCGGCTGATGAATCTCAAGGAGTATGATATGTGCTACCTCATCCCGATCAACAATGTCTAGTCTTACTGATCCTATGACTAGTGGGATAATTTAGATACAAACATACTTGCACATGATAGGAATTTTATTATCATGATCCCATCATGATTTCCTTCATGCATGTTAGCGATCGCTAACTTCTTTAATTCGAATAAGATCTATATCAATTCAACGTATGAATACCGAATTAACAAAGAAGCCTTACATATTAAATAATATGTCATACGTATAATAAGCGCTAACGATTGCTTAGAGCACTTTAACACCAAGGTGCTTTGTATAGCACCGCGATCGAAACCTGCCTCACCTATGCTACGGCAGTGGAGAAAATGAACTATATCCTCTCATTCTGGCTAACTAATCGGGACTGGTGTCATTCCAAAATCCTGCGATCTCGTCTCTCGTGCAATCCCGCCTCATACGCCCAGTCACGGTAGAAATAACATATCATCCGGCCCCACCGACCAAATGCCTTATCTCGCCTTGGCCCTAATAACCCTACTGCTCCTCAAACCGTAGCGTGTCTTCTCATTCTTTCTAACTGGAAGCTAAGACTCGACTCTCCTTCCTCTCGTCACTAACACCCGCATCCCGGAAGCCTCGTGCATCCCATCTCTCTCTCTCTATGGTCATGGCGCCCCAACCATATGAGTCCTATGTCTTGTAGGCGAAGCCCATATCCCGCTCCCGAACGGACAATCTCACTCCATTCTCAAACCTCCCCGACTGGGCTGTGTCTCGTGGCTACATAATCACAAGAAGTGAGCTAACTCCGAACCTAGCCACATATTCAATCACGCCATGGCCCCGCTTCAACTCTAGAACTCTTGATCCTTCGCATGTCTCGTAGTGGACGGAAAATACTTCCCCATGAAAAGATCATGGAACTCTGGCCCAAGTCATTACCTCTAGATCTTGCAGGTCTCGCCTAACTTCCACCACACACTCAGCCTCGCTCTCTACCGGAACGCAGCCTAGTCCGATCTTTATCAGATCGAGGTAATCTCCATCGCCCAATATCTTCTCCACCTCGCATAAACTAATGGTCCGCCACCATTGATCTCCCCCTATGAATAACATCGGAGGATGATGCGCCCGACCTCCGGAGGCTACCCACCCCTAATTACCTACTACACTGGCCAAGAACGCAGAACCAATCCCAATCCTCATTGTATAAGACCCACACTACCAAAGCTGCAAGCCGCCCTACCACTTTCTGTGATCACCTCTACAAACCTCCCGCGACTAACCATCTACTCATATCAAATGGCAAGTTGTTTTAATGCAAGATTCTAAGGTGTAAACATGTACTCAGACACTATTCACATTCCGAAAAATTCTCATACACAATGTATATGCATTCATAGGTAATGCAAGACAATAATTCCATATATTAAATTATACGCAACAAAAATTTTATTTTATTTTATTTCATTTCATTTTATCTTATTTTATTTTATTTTATTTTATTTTATTTTTTGAAAACCCCGTGAATAGTGTTCATGAACAATGTCCATGAATAAAGGATCCAAACAAAGGATTGTAAATAGTGCACCGGTCAAACCGGGCCGAGCGCGCACAAAGGTATTACACCCAAGGAACCCAGCTGCGCGACGCCACGCCGCACGCAGTCAGTTACGGGCGCATCGATCGCCGTATCGTGGCGTGGGCCGGGCGCCGGTCTTGTTCGTGTCGCAATACAAGACCGGTCGTGTCGCAGCCGCGGTCGCCGCGATCGTACACGCGGTCGCGACGCCCTCGGCCACGATACAAAAAATTGCATTGCGATCAAATTCGCCATGGTGCGTCGCAACGCTTCCTACGCCGTGATCGCGGCGGCACCTTACGCCAGACGGTAAACTTGCCGTACGTATCGCGACACCGTCGCTCGCCACGATACAAAATTGCATCATGACCTGTGAACTCCATGCCGCGAGCGCGCTGGGCCGTGTCAAGACGTGGCCGCTACTACCGTGTCGCGCTGCGGAGATAGCCTTATTGTAGCTGCCGTGTCGTATGTGTCGCCGCGTCGCAACACCGTATCGCCGCCCCCTGTCACCATACAAAATTTTGTATCGCGACACACCCCTAGTGGCCAAGCCGTGAGCACGCGCTGCCACTCGCTCAAGCAGCTACCGTGTCGGCCCTCGCTAGCCTACGCTGTGGCGTTTGCCGCCGGTCGTGTCGCGCCCGGCCATGCGTGCCCGTGCTCGCCGTGTCACGACATACAATCTATCAGACGCTTAATTTCCAACCGAAAACGCGCAGCCTATCCAAATTTCCCTTGAGCGCACTTTTTTCCTCTTGTTCTACTCCATCAGAAGATCAATGCATTATATATATATATATATATATATATATATATATATATATATATATATATATATATATATATATATCTTCCAATAACCAAAAATATTTATTATAATTTATTTTTTATTTTTTCATTTTACATATCAGAAAAACCTCAAAAGAGAAAAAATCTCTTCAACATTATTTTATCCTATAAAGCATCCATCACATACAAGCACACAACCACACATCCGCGGACACCCCAAACCCGGTGTCCGCTTCGACTACCCACAACCCATGGAATATCGTGGAATGCTCACACCCGACATTTTTCACAAAACGCAGTCTCCATTGTACGAGCTCTACCCAAATACAAAACCCGGTGACATATCCCGTCTCAAACAAAGGCAATATAATCCAATATAATCCAATCACATGAGTAATACGCCACTGGGGCCCATAAACAATACTCAATATACATACCAACCATGAATCCAACTATATACCCAATAGTTACAAGAGTTAATATGTTTACTCTTATACAACATATATCACTTATGTAGTTCTAATACATGCTCTTAAATCAGAACCAAAGCCACAACTCCTTGCCTTCTAATCTCAACTCAGATTTGAATTGGCCCCTCGCATGCTCCCCGCACTGCAGAAACAATATCCTCGACAAGGGAGCCAATGCTCGTGAGCGAATCGCCCTAAGTGCCACTCACCACCTGGCGGCAAACAAGAATGTCTAAATTCAACACACATTCAAGCCAAATGACGATCCTACTAATGTCTACATGACTAACTCCGATCCCGAGTCCTCACCGACTTCCCCACACTCGCTCTGGGCCTCGTATGAGAATCTCTATTTTGTTTGTTCGCACAACTCTCCGATGTATATATATATATCAATCGGGTCGCCGCGACGTATTAATATATTATCGTTTGTCTGCGGACAACCCTCCGATGTGTATATCAATCGGGCCGGGCCCGACGATTGATATATTATTTGTTTCGACTACTCTCCGATGAATACTAATTGCCGCCCGACGATTGATATTTTTTAATTTGAACTACCCTCATATAATTAATTTTTTTAGACAACCTCCAACCATTTTCTGAGACTATCTCACGACTCACCCTTATAATCCTAAAGCTCCAACGATACGAATTTACGACGCAGCCCAACATAGCCTAATCACATGCAAATATATATACGAATATATCAGATAATTCAAATCACACAATCACAAGCATGTAATTATACATTTTATCACATCAAAATTAAACACGGTTAATAATCAAACACGGAAAGAATTTAATTTAAATCACTCTACTAAACACATATTTTCACAAACAGGCTTGAGAACACTATTGGGAATAGTGAAACCTCGCTTATCATTCCTAAAATCGACAAAACCCTGTCACTTTAATGAATCTGCTCGCCTCGCCTATTTCCTACTCAATCCACCAACAGTCAGATTAACACTTGATGTAGAAGAATTAAATCACCTAAAATAAATAGCGCCTCACTGGTCGCTCCTCCATTTTTCTTTCAAAATTTTAGACAATTCATCCCAAACGGGATCGATCAAACGGCCCTCACGGCCTCATTCAACTCAAACATTAGTAAAACACTTAAACTGAGTAAAACTCAAGTAGGAGAAACCCCTTACTGGAGTTTGTCAAAACTCAAAATCTGGTACCACGCGTAACCCGTCCGCGTTAACGTCTTTCCTTCTCACCCCGAAACCCGACTGGGCCTGACGCCTCGAGCAATCTAGAGAGAAGTGCTCTCTCTCCTAAAATTTCTCCCTAAACGCACTCTCATTGTCAATTCCTCCTCCGCTTTCCCTTTCTCACGCTTTGCTCATTTTAACTTTGGGAAGAAGGTCATCATTTATAGCTATTTTTTAGTGACTTAATCCAATTTATTCGACACCCCTTCTTTCACCGCTTTGATATTCCTAGCACTATCTCATTGGCCCATTTTCATCATTTATCTACTCATACCAGATTTCTACGGTACATGAGTATTTGTTATGTGCGACTTTCGTCGCGAGATCGAAAAATCATTTTATAAAGACCAAACGCGATGCCTCGAAAAACGCTACACTGGACTGTCTCTCGAATATTACGAAATTTTACGTGATAATCGGATTTTCTGAGACGATTCCAACTGAAACTGCTTCTATCATCCGGAGATCTAAAGAATAAATTACGGATTTTTTAGCTGAAATTCTTACCAGAATCGAAATTACGATTTTGCCCTTATTCCATAATTTGGAATTTCTCGGGTCTTACAACATCAATCATCAAAATGCACAATGGATGCATGATCTAACCCATTTCCCATCGAGCCTTAGGTATTCATATACCTAAGCTCTGATACCAAGCTGTGACGCGCCAAATCCCGGGGGTCCATTGACAACCCGTCAACCCGCGGAAAACCTGTGTGTCTCATATCATGAGACCCATACATGAGTAAAAATGGTCACTTGGACCCATACATCAATACTCACCAAAATCTAACCAACTATATTACAATAGTTCAAGAGTTAATTACATCACTTTAATACAAACATATATTAAAATTTAGAATTCCGATCATATAAGCATAAAATAATCAATCAAAGCCACATATAGCTTCTTTCTCAAAAAAGCGGTCCTAATGAGCCGCCGCCTTCTCGAACACCCGTATCCAAATAACGTTCCTCAACATGGTGAGCAATGCCTAGTAGTTGAATTATCTTACATCGGTTACTCCCCACCTAAGTGCACATGTAATGATTCAACATAAACACATTCAAGCAAATACATGATCCTACTTGAATGTCTACGTGATATGGATGAGAATGCGACTCACCCTTTTCCACTTCTCGAGCCCTCAATCGACTTCATGTACGCCTGCCCAAATGCGAGAAAAAACACTATTTCAAACAAGATTTGTTCTCAAAAACATACTACCAAGTTTTGCAAATCTATCTACAACTCCCTCCGAGGCGAATTGTCAAGTAATCCTCCAAAATAGTCGGGCTGTCCGCTTCGAGATGACCCGTTGGACAACTCCAGCAATTCTTCTGAAAACTTCCCTTGAGTTCCTCTTCACAACCATTTTCGTATGTCATTTTCTTTCTTGTCATGTACCTCATACCATATTCTATGGCCGTCTCGCCAAGATACGAACGACACATTATTTCCAGATATAATTCATATGTTAATATATTTTACATGCATATATTAACAAAAATTAACTCACAACATCATGTTATTCCACCTCTAGCAACAACATCAAAATTAGCCTTCACACGGGCTAATCAATAATCCAATTTAATTCCAACACCGCCTCACACAATTATATTTTTATATAATTCAAAAATCACTCATGTTAACACACTAAATTTTCAGATTAACAATTTATTTTCACACAATTCGTTTATTCATTTTAAGGTGATTCTTGCTTTACAATACATGGACCATTTTCTGCCTAACAGCGAAAACCGGACCGTTTTTTAACAAATTCCACATCTCATAAAGGTCAGGGTCTGTGCACTTCTTCAGTTTCCAAGATCGATTCCACAAAGGGATCCAAATTCATGGTCATTTCCTAGCCAACAACACTCCAAAACCATAATTTATCAGATAAATTATAACACATGGACCAATAACAAATTCAGAATCGCCTCCCTGACCAAAATAGTCCTGTACGCATTTTGTCCTTCCAAGTTTTTGACCAACTAAATGGCCTCTCACGTCCTCACACCACCCAAAGCATTAACAAAACTCTAAAAAGGATTAAATCAAGCAGGGAGAAAATCCTACCTCTCGAGCTGGTCAAACTCACAGGTAACCTGGCCCACGCCAGATCCCTCAGAACAGATCAACTTCTGGCTTCACCCGACGAAAACCGACGGTCCGAATGCCGAGAAATCTAGAGAGAAGTTGGACTTTCTCTTTCTAAAAACCCTCCATTTTCAAAATCTGTTCTCCCCTCTCCCCACTGCACGTACAGGCAAAAATGAGAGAAGAAGATGCCTTCTTTTTGTCCCCTCACATGCCACTTGTCAAGTTCTAATTGGTTAAGAAATCACCTTATCCATTTAATCCATCAACTTTGGATTTCCATCCAATTAGGAGGTGCCACATGTCCACACGGGCCCCACACTTGAGCTCACAAGCCGACAGATTAGCCCTCAGAATTGACATCGTAACACCGCGAGCCACTCAAATGCGCTGCTTGTCCCGCATTACGCCGTTGCCTTGAAAACGCAAGTAAATTACGAATATCTCTGACCACGAACCAACGTGGTAATAGATTTCGCCGAGATGATTCCAACGGCAAGCTTCGCTTCATTCGGCATCTAAAATTCGAATTTCGATCGAAATTAATATTTTACCATTTTTCGTAAAATTAGATTTCTTATTTCACACCATCATGGGCAAGATATTCAAATGAGCACAAATACCCAACCGCATTCGAAGACGCACTTCCATCTTCTGCATCAACCTACTATTGTTGCCTATACAGCCTAATTGGGGCCAGGGATCGCCGCAAGCAATCATGACCGCTGCCATGAAATCAGTTGAATAGCTCACCCACACCATCGTATGCATCAATGCTAAGGGGCTAGCGGAACGGAATAAGTTTAATTCCACGTGTATCACGCATGTAGGCCCAACTCAGAAAATACCCACTAGCCAAGGGGCTCGAGCCTAAGATGTCAAGCCCAACCCCTAACACTCCTATATAAGGCACCTATGCAGAATCACTAGTCCATCATACTCCTCACATCACCCCAAACATGTCATTCCTCGATCCCAAGAATCAAAGAACAACCAGCCCATTGCCCCACCAAAGCAAACAAAGCTAAGAAAACCCGATCCTTGCCAATAATGTAAAATTAGTCAAAATGTGGACGTAGATTGACACTTGGACTACCACGAACTTCACTTCCATTCTTTTTATTACGCATTCCGCCTCACAACTTCTGTTACCATGGGGGTCAAGAGCCACTTGTGGAACACCGCATTCTTAGAGCATTTCCAACCCACTCTCTATTTCTTCTCTTTTAGCCACTTTAGCTAGCCAAACACAAAAAATTCTCTCAAACCCACTCTCTATTCCACTCTCTATTCCACTCTCTATTTTATAGTTTCATCAAACGATCATCAAACGCGAGAGTCATTTTAAATTTTTCTAAATTCTCTCTCTATCTCTCTCTATATATATTGTCAATTTTTTTAAATTATCAAGTTGCCAGAAATGAGAGCAAGGTTGAAACAGATTAAAATTACTAAAATAAAATAATGAATTTATTATTTAAATATATTTCTAGTGAATATTGTTAAGCCAGAACAAGACAGTTTCTTATTAAGATAAATTGATGAGGTGTCAGAACTCAAAAGACATACAATTCTTTTCCAGAATTACAGAAAACTGGAAAGCTTGAGCATTTCCATTGGCACGAGCTTTCCACCCTCCACATCATATTAATCCTTAAGATAAGGATTGATGTTATTTCATTTTTTTTTCAACCCATACTTTTTTATTTTATTAATATACTATTTACCCAGACTTTTTTTATTTATGATATTTTACTTTTCATCTCTTTTTTAACTTTTCTTCTTTTTATTTCTTTTATCTATACATCACCATCCCCATTACGCGTACGGCCACCAAGTTCGCAGTGTATGTTCTTGAGTACACATGGGCTGTATGCTATCACAGAAAAAGGCATCCCTTTTTAGCATTGCGGTGCCGGTACGGCTCTTGAGGCTTTCTTTTTCTTCTTCATTGTTATTATTTTTATTATTATTATAATTTATTCCTTTTTAGGTGGTTGCATTATTGCATACTGCATAGCCGGAAAATATAATATAATAAAATTTAACATGATATATATGCCCAATATTATTGTGGCCTGGAGGCTCTTCTTCTTCCTTTTTCCCTTCCAGAGTCCAGAGTTCCAGCTCATATCACCCCCATCGGAACTCGTGCCACTCACTCATCGGTTTCTGAGATAGACCAATCCCGCCTGTGACAATCAATGATCCAATCCCTGGAGTTTTGATTCCGTGCGAGAGAGATGAAGAGAGATCTAAGAGGCAGTTGTGGGAGAGGCGGCGGCGGCAAAGGTGATGACGAGGGGTTGTCTTCTATGGGAGCCTCTGTAAAGGGGAAGATGTGACGATGGGCCGCAGCAAGATGTGCACGGACGAGCTCTGGCTGTTCTAGGTTACAACGTTCGGTCGCCGGATGGTCGACGTGGCTCAGAAGCTGAGCAGCTTGAGATGGTGGATCTGCAGTGCTCAGAGGATGGATTTCACATCTCTCCTCTGGGACTGTTCATTATAACCCCTCCGATCTTTCCGGCTGGGTTCAATCCATGCTTACTGAGCTCAACCCTCCTTCCTCTGCTTTTGCTTCCTCCTCGCAGCAAACCCCAATCGACGATCCTCTCGTTGCTCCCGCCGAGTCCTCTACTGTCACCACCATCGATTTCTCCAGCTCGCGGCAGCCGTCCCAGTCTCAAATCTACCACGACGACTCCGAGTACGATCTCAGCGCGATTCCCGGCGTATCCGTGTATCGGCGACCGGACCAACAGGTTGATGGAGACGGGGAGAAGAGCAGCAAGCGGATGAAACGCGTCGTCGTCATTCGTCTTCCCTGCAACAAGTGCACGGGAACGGGTTAAGGAGTGTAGCCGAGTCGACTAGGCCGGTTGTCGTGGTGGACTCGCAGGAAACAGGGGTGCGACTGGTTCACGCGCTGATGGCCTGTGCAGAGGCGGTTCAACAGGACAATATGAAGCTGGCAGATGCGCTGGTGAAGCACATCGGCGTGCTGGCGGCGGCCCAAGCTGGCGCTATGAGAAAGGTCGCCACCTACTTCGCCGAAGCTCTGGCGCGTCGAATCTACAGAATCTACCCCCAGGACCCTCTGGAATCGTCTTACTCAGATATTCTACAGATGCACTTCTATGAGGCCTACCCCTACCTCAAATTCGTCATCACCGCCAATCAAGCCATCCTCGAGGCCTTCGCCGGCGCTAACAGAGTTCATGTCATCGATTTCGGCCTGAAACAGGGGATGCAATGGCCGGCTCTTATGCAGGCCCTAGCGCTGCGGCCCGGCGGCCCACCGTCCTTTCGACTCACCGGAATCGGCCCCCCGCCGCTGGACAACACCGACGCTTTGCAGCAAGTGGGCCTGAGGCTGGCCCGATTGGCCGATACCATAGGCGTGGAGTTCGAATTAGGGATTCGTGGCGAATAGTTTATGGATCTGGAGCCGTCGATGCCCAAATCCGGCCGCCAGAGGTGGAGGTGGTGGCGCGAATCCCGGTGTGCTGAGCTGCACTGGCGCTTGCTCGACCGGGGCGATCGAGAAGGTGCTTTCGCCGATCAGCGATGAAGCCGAAGATAGTGACGGTGGTGGGAGCAAGAGGCGAACCACAACGGGCCGGTGTTTCTGGAAAGATTCACGGAGGCGCTAAAAATTACTACTGAACCGTTCGACCCATTGGAAGGGTGTGGGGTGTCGCCGCCGAGCAGCCAAGACCTGATGATGTCGGAGATATACCTGGGGCGGCAGATATGCAACGTGGTGGCCTGTGAAGGAGCGGAGCGAGTGGAGAGGCACGAGACATTGAATCAATGGCGGAGTCGGATGGGGACGGCGGGGTTCGAGCCGGTTCACCTGGGCTCCGTAACGCCTTCAGGCAGGCGAGCATGCTGTTAGCCTTTATTCGCCGGCGGGGACGGGCATACAGGGTGGGAAGAAAATAATGGCTGTTTGATGCTTGGTTGGCACACCTGCCCTCATCGCCACTTCCGCCTGGCAACCCAACCCATCTCCACTTCCACTTCCTCCTCATTCTCAGCGATGACCCATACGACTTTTTAGACTCTCTCCCATTCCTTTTTCCTTCTTCTTCTTCTTCTTCTTCTTGCTGCTAGTTTGTAATCTATTTGCTTAGATATTTTTCCTTTTATCATCTATTATATCCAAGGTGGATCAATGGATAGTGTATCTATTATATTTCTTGCTTTTTAATAAAAAAAAAAGGTGAGGTGGTTTCAGTTCTCACTTGTCTGTGGGAGATGGGTGGATGATATATGGTTATGCGACTTCACGGTGCGGAGTAGACTACCCTTTTGAAGAAAAGCATAGACTCGTCTCAGATGTGATTTTGTTCGCCTAGTGTTTCTATTTCAAAATCATTATCAATTTGTATGTTGCTCGTCTTAGATAGCCCATTTAGGGGTCCTTCTGGGGGGTTGAGCTTCTTGTCCTTAAGTCGGAACGGAGTAAGTTCTCCCCTGAAAATGGTAGGAGCCAGCCTTGCATCAAATAGTGGGAATGAATGAACATATTGAACTTGGAGATGGCAAAGCAAATGTACTAAGAGAGGGGGGTGAAGGCCAGGTTGTCTAAACTCAGCCAGATTCCCCAACATAAGTGGAAAATAATGGGTATCCAACAAATAGGGCAACTGGATCTGTACTGAGGCCTAGATCACGGACATGGGACATAATGATAATAATGCAGGCTGCTTGGGAGGAATTTCAAAACAAAACAGCTATAACATCATAATATAATTCTGGACAGAGGTAGTGGTGTACTATAATAATAATGTAGGATTAGTTAACCGCATCCAATGACCAGTTCACCAGCACCCTGCTGCTATATGTGGCAGGCATTAAGGAGCATGTTCGGACAATTATGCTGCCTGCCCCATATCTTGATGAGCTTTTGAGTTTGATAGGTAAGCTAGCAAGCTAGCTAGCTGAATCTCAAAGCATGAAAAACCCAAATGGCTTAAGCATATTTATAAATACGACAAATCGAAAAGCTTATTTCCGTGAAAATTAATCTTTTACAAAAATAACCTTGAAAATGTCTCATTTTGAACAAAAATATCCCTAAAAAGCCGTAACGACGCGACATTTTCATCTCTAAGTGATCTTTATACTTCACAGCCAATCTAGTCTACGGGATGCCATTTTACAATTTTCTTGGCCAGATTTATCCTTTTAAAGGGATATCCCCTTAGATATCCATTCAATGGCGCAATATTTAGCTTCATGTTATCTATGTATATGTAGTCACCGCCCACCTCCAATGGTAAATTCAGTGAAGCAACAAGAGAGAAGCCTAGCCAGGTTTCTCACCGCACCCTTAGATTTTTGAATGGCTTACCTCACCAAAAACGTAGTCACGCTATTACAGACTTGGTAGTTGGTGCACGTCTGACGGACCCATGAGGCACAAGCAATGCTTCAAATTGCCACTGTGCTTTTTCGTATATTACACAAACAAGAGGTGGCACGTAAGCACTGAATGTTTCAAATCGAACCCCAAACTTTAGTCTACAACCTTTCAAGAAAGAAGTTAGGATAAGACAAGCAAGATCAAAACAAAATACTACCTTTATGATCAAAGTTAAGAAATTTTACAAAGTCAGAAGACCAGGCTATTCGCATTTACATGGAATCTCTCTTCTCAAGAGCTTAGCCTCTCACATAAATCTTCCTGTTTCACAGATAAGAATACTGATTCCTTTTCACCATCAAGTATATTCAAGAACCAAGGGCCTTATTTTCCCAGAATATGTCAAACAGGTGGTTGAAAGTCAACTTAGAATCCTACACCTGCCAAGCAAAATCCATCATGTGGCTCAAACAAGGATACTACCGCTCCGCTTTCTGGGCCAAAGACCTGGTGGAAGGCCTGAATAATAATTTTGTAATGGGAGGAAGTTTATGTAATGATCCGTAAAGGTGGTTCCCAGTATTTCTCTGCATGGCAAAAGTGGTGCCAATTCAAATGATTTTCACATCAAACTCTGGTAATTCCCCATAGATTGATGTGTACCCAAATTGTCCTGCCATAAAAAGTAAAGAAAAACAATTATACAGGAAAAATTGGATAATCCATGAAATGTTGGTTCTACCTTTCATTAGTAAAAGATGCAACTCAATAAACTAGGGGTTCAACTTATACCATTGGCCTAACACAACCCAACCCAACGTTTCAGCAAGTCAGTAATCTTTCTTAGTCCAAACTCAATTTGAATTGGGCATATTGACCAAGATTTGAATAACTTGAGCTTTACCCAAGACCAATTTGACATTTTTGCACTATTTATAATACATATCATCCTGTGTAAATTTTTGAGAGAGTACCAAACCAAACTTCTAGTTACTATGTTCTTAAAAAAACATTATGGATGGATTTTAAATCATACAACCCAATCAATCCAAATCACCGGGACTTCAAAATTGATACTTGTAACACCTGGTATATGTTTTGTTATATTCAAGTAAGGATTTTTGGGGAGCAAATGCAACTTATGCCCTATGATATTTTAAATTGTGATTAAGATTAGCAATCTTAATGGTTGGTTTAATTAGAGGATTAGCAAAGTGTGTTAGATTGCATTTTTATGGCATGTAATAATTATAATTGTAAGTTTAGTGGTTTTGTTAGGGTTTGAAATTAAGTATGTCTCGGGCGACCACTTTGAAAACTTGTTACTGGAGAGGGACCAGCAGCAATATCCTTGTGAGATATGTGGCATCATGAGGGCATGACACCTCATATAGATGGAGATCTCGTATTACACATGGCAGGCATGAGAAGAAATCTTGCTATGTGCCAAGCAAACCAATTCCTCTCGTTTTGGATGCTAGACTAAACTTCTTGCTGGTGGCTCTAAAATTCCTTGGAATTTAGAAAGTGAGAGAGAGTTCTGAGGTAAGCCTAGAGAGTAGCCGAGGAGAAGTGCTCGAAGGAAAGCTTGGTTTTTGGTGGAAAAGTTCACTAAGGTATGTAAACATGATCTTTGAGGCTCTTGGGCTGTATTTCTACTGACTTTGGTTATATTCTCGGGTTTTGTCAGATTTTCATATCCTAACTCCTAGATTTGTGATTAGTGCTCAAAAAGCGCAATTTCAACCCTATATTGTATAGGTTTTGAGTACTTTTTGATCATTAATCATGTCATATATCCCACCAGTTCAAGTCATCTTAAAGTAACACTTATGTCAATTATGTTTTTGGTTGTTTTTGTAGACTTTGTACACATTCGAACTTCAACCTCAATGCAAATGATCAATCATGAGGTCGGAAATTTAGTCTCACCCATCAATGCCTCTAAAATCGATAAAAACAAAGGAAAATGGAAGAAACGAGATGCAATAATATCGGATGAGAGGCATGCAGAAATGTTAAACAGAATTTTCGCAACTGTCGCAACCAATTCGCGAATCCCATTAATTTCGCAACCTGTTCAGTAACCAATTGCAATCCTAGCGAATTTCCGCAAATCGTCGCAAACGTCAATTCAAACACATATTATAAATTCGCTAGCCAACTTACACTGTGCATTTGGCGAATTGGCTTCATCACACTCGCTATTGCTTAGCGAAATTTCGCTAGCTACGAAATTCCAACCTTGCCAAATTCGCGCAACACTTGCCAAATTCGCTGTAATCTTTGCCAATTTCGCTAAACACTCAAATTCGCTAATTAGCTAAATTCTCCTCATAGCAAAACTGCATGCCTCATGCCGTACTCACGTCGAACCGCCTCTCAAACTTGGTTTATTACCCAATTGTCCTATAACTTAGCCTATATTATTAGGTTTTTGGTACTTCATACCTCGAGAGTTTATAAATACCCTCATGTTTTGTAATAAAAAAGGGGAGGATAGAAGGGAATACAAGTTTTCAGATTTGTGTTATTTTCTTTATCGCTGGTAAATAAATTGTTTTCTTTTCTCTTCTCTCTTCTTTCTCTCTTCTTTCTTTCACTTTCCCGGGCCGCAAACACAATCCCTGAGATGACAACTCGTTAGGATGCCGCTAAGTCTCCTTCCTTTTCAAGATGAAGAAGCCAGCTTGGCGGTGGGTTAAGCATGTTGTCCTCTTGTACTAAAAGTCACGTAGTGTATTTATGGCCCTTATTTTAAAAATTAAATAGTATTAACACGATGTTATTGTTCTCAATACCTCCATGCTTTAGGATCAGTTGTTCTGTATTTTTGGTCTTTACGAGCCTCCAGATAATATTTCATAATGTTAGTGCTCTTCAAATTAGTATAAATAACATTGACTTTATTGTTTCCGGCCAATAATTTCCATACTTTAGGTTCAAAGGTTTCGGGTGAGAGATGCACCAGATTCTTTAGATGGTCTTTACTAGCCTTAAAAATGATAAAAGGAATGTTAGGTTTTAAACAAAAGGGGCCATAATCGTATCCCGTGTTGACTCACATAGAGGATAAACCCGAGGACATGTAAGGTTTGCTCCCACTCACTACAGTGACCTAAATCTCAAAGTTTAATTTCCTTCACTTTAAATTCTGCTTACCATTTCCGCTTGTAATTTCCAGCTTTTAAACCATTTACGCCTTTTGACACAAAAAAAGTCCAAATAGAAAGCCTTACCTCTGGCGCCCCTAATGCAAACCATTTCGGGATGAAAACCCATCCCGTGTTCGACCCTAGGACTTCACTATACTGCAGTGAGCTTGACTACTGTAGGAGGAACTTAGGTATAAATATTGTTGATTTTAGCTCGTACCTACCGTGGCATCGACCAAATGCAGCGCCAAGTGTCAGGATGGTGCCAACCAAATGGTGTCAAGAGTACTCCAGGACCAAGAACAGCGCGAAGGTGTAACCTTTTACTCTTTGCAACTCAGCTTGCAGGAACCGCCGCTTTGCTTCACTTGCAAAAGAATCGCACTGCTTCGCCTAGCTTTTTCATTCACGCTTTATCGTTAGTTAATTTTAATCTGCAGGTTGTTTGTCGTTTGTTGTCTCTTAATCAGGTAACAACCGTATGCAATAAAGGGGATAGAGACACATCAGATCAGATAGGATAAGTACACAACTTGACCTAGCTAGTGAAGTCAGTGTGCAAACTGATACCATGGATCCTGTATACCCGAGGAACAACAAAGTCAACCAAGAACCCCTATGAATCCAAATGCATATAGAACCATGAGGGATCACATCCACCCTCCTAGAGTTAGTGCTCCATCCTCAGACATTCCTCCCGGCCGATGATGTAGCAAAAAGAGCTACATTTGGTACCCCACGCTCTACATCATGTATGGAAAATGAAAATCCATACACCTCACAAGGGATTTGAGAGGTTCAGACCACCTCAAGGAAGGTGGCGATGACATGGATCTCACAAAACTAAAGGTATTTCCATTGACCCTTAAGGACAAGGCTGCATATGCCCAACTCATTGAGGCCTAGAACTATAGCAAATCAATAGCCGCAGTCGAATTCCTACAGTTTTTCAAGACTATAAGACTAATAATTTGAAAAGGCAAATTATACCTTGCAAATGATGGTAAGAGATTTTTACCAAATATTTGGAGAGATTTATGGAAACCATCGCGCATGTCCACACCATGGGTTTGACACATGGATGTTGGTGAACCACTTCTATGGTGGTATGTCTCCCCGCTATGAACAATTGTTGAAATTCTACGTGGGGTAACTTTAGGCAAATGACCATGAAGCTATGATTTTGAACTTCATAGTCAAACTCTAAAGTCGACAACCCAGTCCTAGGGAAGTTGAAAGATCAAATGTCATTGAATCCACCAGCAAGAGACAAGTATGTATTTCAAGAACATGCAATGATGAAAGTTGAATTAATTATTTTAACCCAAAGACTGATGATCTTGAAATGAAAATCATGATGAAAATGCAAACAATTAATCTGTTATTCAAATAAGAACCCAACTTTCTTGCTTCAATTTTCAATCAACAATCACCCCCGAGGAGTGACCGTCTAGAGGCGTCATGTCCTAACTCAAAATAAACCACCCATAGATGTTCATATGGCAACGCTACCCTAATTGGAGGGGGCTCACCCTAACCTTCCCGGAAACCTCAACCTCCCGTGATATAAAATTCTCAGAGCAAGAAACAGATTCTACCACCACTTCACAGCCTTCACAAGCACCCACCTCCCTCTCCCGTTGAGCAAGCCATCATGGAATCTGTTGGGCGGTAGGAAATTCTTGTGGAGGAGCAAAAGGCATCAATGCTCGCTTGACTAAAAAAATTGAAAATGTAAAAGCTCCTTGAACAAGAGAACAGATGGATTAAAAGTGAGCTCAACCAAGAATTGGCACTCACAGCATCCATGAACAAGAATGAAAACTACTCAGCATATGTGGAGGTTCCTTCTCACCACCGCCAACCAAGGGGAGTCCATGAACTCGAATATCTGAAGAACCTCCCCCAAATCTGATGGTCAGCTCGTCATTACCTTAAAGAAGTTGAAAAGAGGTTGATCACCAATACCCAGCCCGTTAAGGAAACCGTAAAAGGGAAGAATTGGAGCCAACATATTTTCGAAGTTGAGGACTCAATGAAATACCGCATACCACCTCCATTTCCACAAGCACTTAGAGGTAAGAAGAAGGCATCTCGAAGGTGCATTTAGAAGTCTTAAGGCAAGTGAAGGTTACCATACCTTTATTGGACATAATCAAATTGAAGTGCCTCGGCTTATGCAAAATTTTGAAAGATCTTTGCATAATCAAGAAGGGATTAGGCATTGAGAAGAAGGCATTTCTCACCGAACAAGTCACATATAATCCGTACAAATAATTCCTCGTACCAAAGATCCCTGATCTCCTGGCCACCTCTACCAATATCGCGGAATTGCATAGAAAAGTCCTGCTTGATTTAGGGAGCCGCAGAACCTAATGCCGTATTCAGATAATAAGCATCTAGGTTTAGGAACTTAAACTCACTCAACATCACACTATCATCGCCGATATGATCGTTGAAGATCCCAAAGGGGATAGCTTGAGGATGTCTGCAAAATAGACAAATTCTACTACCCAAGATTGTAAGTGCTTGACATCGAGCCAATTGCAATGAAACCAAATCATGTACCAACTATCTTAGAAGACCATTTCGCCACACCTAATGCAATAATAAATTGCCGAAATGGAAGTCAATATGCAACTTACATTTGGTAACAGGACTGAGTAAACATCTTCATATGAACAAGCAAAATTTGTTAGAAACTAAAATCAAATTTATGATGAAAGTGTTTCACTGTCACAGTAGAAACAAAGTGCCCAGGAATTGCAGGAGTGATCGGTCGTGGAGATGAAGAAATTTCGTCTTGCCAACAACACCAACCGCAAGTCAATCGATCAATTCCAAAGCCATCAAGAAGGACCACATCAACACCGTCACCCAAACCATGGAGCCACCCCCAAAGAATACATGGGCCGAGGAGATCATTCTCCTCGACCCCCTTGAGTATTCGAATTGAATCGGGTTCTGCTCGCAAACCGACCAGTAGCTCCACACATTTTATTTTCTGTTTTAAGTATTAATTTTGTTAGTTTTAGTTAGTTTTCGAAAATTTTTAACTTAGCAGTTTTCATTTTATAGTAGGCAGTGATAGTTTTGTGTTTAGCTTTGTATTCAAGTACTAGCCATTTTGGCTATATCAAAGCCACTCGCATTATATATATATATATCACTTTTGCATATCAGGCATCATGTGGTCCCCTATGTACAAGTATGTGTTTTTCTTTCAAACTACATAATTAAATCGCTTCAAATTGAACAATTGAATTGCTTCAAATTGAACAATTGAATTGCTTCAAATTGAACAATTGAATTGCTTTAAACTAGAAGATTGACTCATCATGTTGTCACCTATATGCTAGAGCATATGCTATGCTTGAAACAATTTGTGTTCAATCACTGTTCCAGCATGCTCAACTTGAAATTTCCCCCTGTATGCTAATTCACACACCGCACCTGCATTTTTCCTGAGAAATGCGGAAATTGTGTGCCTTTCGCTTGCATAGCCGCCTAGGTATGTTGGCAACCCAGATGCTCGAGTTACTCCACATTCAAGACCAATGTTGCTTCCAAAAGGAAAAGAAAAAGAAAAAGAAAAGAAAAAGCAAGAAGAAAAAGAAAGAAAAGAAGAAAAGAAAAATAAAGTCGTGAATTTTTGCTTTGGAAACTCGAGCACGGTCCGAGGTATACTTGAAGTTCTTTGAAACCCGATGCCCAAGCCTTAATTTGACGGGAGTCATCGACGAAGTGTTCAAGTTACGGGTGGATAGGTGAAGTTTAATGACTTGTGGATGCTTAATTTTCGAAGTCATTCGAAGTCCGGGATGAAGCCTTTAGAGTTAGTATCATTGATCCTTGGCTTGATGCCCTCAAACTCCAATTCGTTGGGAGTCATCTATGGGACCTAATCAATTTCGTGAAGTCTGATTTGGGCATTGCACCCTACGAGGTGATGAACAAAGAAGAAAGGCAAATTAGCCCTATCTAGGTTGTTCAACAACTTAAGGCCATGTCGCTAAGTAGTTAGGAGGTGGTAATTTGCGCTTTATTGGCCTAACTGGATACAAATGAACCATTAGACTTAGGTGGAAATCCAAGTTGAAAATCATGGAATTAGTATTGTTCTTAAAATTGTTCTCTTATAAGATTTGAGTCTTCATATAGGTTTTCATATTTTAATTTCAATGTTTTTACTAAAGTAATGTATATGCATATCAACTTTGAAATATCAACCTTTTGAAACACAACCTTTTGAAAATCACCACATGCATCTCAATTTACTCTGTATCGCTAAGGACTAGCAACGCTTCGGTTGGGGTGTGATTAAGGCTCGTGGCGCAATTTCAACCCTATATTAGATAGGTTTTGCACTTTTTGATCATTAATCATGTCATATCCCAATTTGAAGTGTTCAAGTCATCTAGTAACACTTATGTCAATTTGAGGTTTTTGGTTGTTTTGTAGACTTTTGTACACATTTGAACTTCAACCTCAATGCAAATGGATCAATCACGAGGTCGGAATTTGGGCCTCGCCATCAACAAGCCCAAAAATCGATGGAAAACAAAGGAAATGGAAACGTGAGATGCGCTTAGCGACAGGATGAGAGGCATGCAGGAACAAAGAAACAGAATTTTCGCAACCCGCTCGCAACCACCAGAATCCTAGCGACTCGCAAATCTGTTCGCAACCACCCGCAATCCTAGCGTAATTTCGCGAACCTGCTCGCAAACAGTCATAATTCAAGACATTGCGAAATTCGCTAGCCAACTTACACTGCAGACGGCGAATTGCTTCTCACCGACACTCGCTTAGCTTTAGCTTGAATTTCGCTAGCTAGCGTAAATTCCAACTTGCCAAATTCACAAACACTTGCCACCCGCTGTATCCCTTGCCAATTTCAAGCAAACATTCTGCCAAATTCGCTAATTAGCTAAATTCTCCTCAGGCAAAATTGCATGCCTCGCCATGTCGTAATTAATGCCGAACTCGCTTCAAATTTGGTTTATTACTCAATTGTCCTATAATCTCAGCTCTTAGTTATTAGGTTTTTGCAATTTCATATCTTGAGAGGTTATAAATACCCCTCATGTTTTGTAATAAAAAAAGGGGGAGGATAGAAGGGAATACAAGTTTTTGGTGATTTGTAAGTTATTTTCTTTTACTGCTTTTGTAAATAAATTGTTTTCTTTTCTCTCTTCTCTCTCTTCTTTCTCTCTCTTTCTACTTTCCGGCTGCTGTGCATTAATTCTCGAGGATGACAACTCAAGAGATGCTTACTAAGCCCTTCCTTTGAAGAGTGAAGGAAGTTAGCTTGTGGTGGGTTACATGTTGTCCTCGTACTGCAAAAAGTCACGTAGTGTATTTATAAATTTTATTTTCAAAATTCAGTTGCATAACATGGATGTTATTGTCTTGGCCAATACTTCCATGCTTTAGGACTGCTGCTCTTAGATGGTCTTTACGGCCTCTGAGATAATATTTTTACATGTTAGTGGTTCTTCAAATTAGTGGTTAAATAATAACATCGACTTTTATTGTTTCGCCATCACTTCCATAATTTTTAGTGGTTCGGAAGGTTCGGGTGAGAGATGCGCCGTGATTCTTTAGATGGTCTTTACTAGCCTTAAAATGATAAAGGAATGTTAGGCTTTAAACAAAAGGGGCCATAATCAGATCCCGTGGTCGACTCACATAGGAGGATAAAACCTCGAGACATGTGTTTGCCCTACCTTGTCAAGCCGGGTGTGACCTAAATCTTCAAAGTTTAATTTCTTCCACTTTAAATTTGCGCTTTTACCATTTCCGCTTTTGCAATTTCCAACTTAAAACCATTTACAAATTTGGACACAACCAAAAAGTCCAAATAGAAAGCCCACCTTCACGCCTCTCTAATGCAAACCATTTCTAGGATGAAAACCCATCCCCGTGTTCGACCCTAGGACCACTATACGCAGCAGAGTTTCTGACTACGGCGTAGGGAGGAACTTAGGTATATAAATACTGTTGATTTTAGCTCAGCCTACCGTGGCACGAATCAATTTGATGAAAGGTGTGTTTGGTGGAACCCTAAATTGTAAAAGACCAGTTTTGTGAAGATTGCATGTGTGTGTGTGTGTCCAAGGGAGGTGTTGTCCAGCTTTCCCCTTGACCCCATGACAGTGTTTTGGCCATAAGTTACCTAAAGAACTCCGGAACTGATGATTCTAGTTGAAGAAGAAGCCTGCACCTAGACCTCGAATGTCTAGAAGCAACCAAGAACTAAACCTACCATAAGACCTCTTTGAATTTGAGGTTGAAAGTCGTACGCATTCTGTCCCCTCGTTTCCGGGAGCGCTTCTTGTTTTTGAGTCATAAGTTGAGTTATATTGATCCAAATGGAGGATTCAAAATCCTTCTTAAAGTAGACATGGGGAGTAAATCTCATGAAGAAAGTAGGGCCAAATTATGGCTCATTTGTTCCCATAATTTCGTCAAGGGTGAAGAGAAAGATTCTCGTCCCTAGAAACAATCTCGGGAGGTCATATTGTAAAAACTATAACTTGATTTTATGTCCAATGACCTGATTTAAGAGGCTGTGGAAAGCTAAGAGTTAGGGGAACTTTTGGTCAGAAGACCACAATGAACAAAAAGCATGTATGGCTGGTCAAAATTGTGGTTGAAAAAGGGCTCCTGAGATAAAGCTGAAAAAAGAAAAGTGGGTAAGTGTTGTGTGTGTCGCTTGTGTTACCCTAATAAGGTGTTAAAATGTTGACATTTGTATGTAAAAGAGAGTGCTTGAAGGATCAAGGTTTATGTTGGTAGGTATATAAGAATATGTGTGATTCGAAAGTGGTGAAGCAGTAATAAACCAATAGGTAATTTTACGAATCCTGATTGCTCCGAGTCTAAGAAATCTTATGACTTGTTAATTGCATCCTCATAATTTCTCGTTTTAATTTCTTGGGAGGACTTGTGGATTTTTGAATCCAAGGAAGGTAGGGATCTTGTAACCTTCTCCCCGCTTATACCATGGTTTAACAAATTCTCGTACTCATTCCATGCTTGAATCATGATTTTCAATGATATATATAAATGTGTATATTTTATATCTATGGAATTTTTGAATTAACTCCATACATGATGTTTTTAAATATCCAAGTGTGATGAATGCTTGTGAAATTGTTTTAAAGCATGACATGGGTATGGGACTGTGAGAGTCCGATTAAGGTAGTTGGACACGGACTATGACTAGCCCCGGGCCAGCCCGCAAAGGTCACAGATATACTGGATGTGGGCATATCCAGGGTGGTAAGTCCCAAAGAATTTGTCGTTATACGGATGTGGGCATATCCTCGTAGTAAGTCCCAAAGAATTTGTCGTTGTTCGGGATGATCATAGTCCTCGCGAAAGCCCAAAAGAGCCACCGATGAGGGGCCGAGATGGTGGTAGTATTTAACACCCCCAAAATTCCTAAAATTTTATAATAAAAATTATTATATATTCGGTATGGGAGCCAACTTGGGTATTTTTCTGGAAATTTTTTTAATATTGATTAGATGATTGCTGAACTGTAAATGAACCCAAGTGAAAAGAGAAAATATAGAAATTGTAAAATGGGGACCCAAGGGTCAATTGTAAATAAGTTTATATGTCTAAGTGATATTAGAGAAATAAAACATAAAATATGGGCAATTAATAAACACATGTGGCATGTAGGAAAGAGGAAGGAAGCTTCTTCATTTTTAAAAGTACGATTAAGAGTGATCCATAAGAAAAGAAAAATAGAGAAAAGGGAAAGTTAGAGAGAGAGGCTCCACCTTCTCTCTAGATTTTCCGACGATAGGACCATAGGTCTCCGGCGAAGCACGAAGGGAAGTCCTTCCTAGTGACAAGAGCTACAAGTAGAGATCGAACTCGGGGGACTTTCGACAAACTCCATGGAGCAGAGGTCTTCTCCTACTTGTTCTTCTTCTACCCTAAGGATTGTCAGTAGTTATCCGCCCAGGGAAAGTTTGGTTGCATTTTAAACCATGGGAAGCTGCCACATCGCAGAGGCGCAACTAGTCGAACCTTAGAGCTGATTTTTGGGTACGAAGGAAGGAAAATTGGTAGTGCGTCTTTAGTAATTGTAGCCACACTTTCACCATTCCTGATGTTAGCTTTGAATTTCGATTCGACCTCAGAGATCAAGTTATAGTCCTTAATGAGGTCTGCCAAATGCAATTGGTCAGTCAGCCATCCTGGGCTTCTCGGTCAACTAGCCGTACCTTAGAACGGGTTTTTGGATCAGAAATAAAGAGAATTTGGCAAGAAGTCCTTCGTGAATTGTAGCCAGCCACCAACGAAATTGATGTTAAGCCAATTTCTTAATTGACTTCTATAGACCAAGTTATGTCTTTTTTTACTCGAACACCAAATGGGTCATGGTCGCCAAACCGAGGTCGCCAAATGCTGGTCGCCAAACAAAGGTCGCCAAAATGCTGGTCGCCAAACAAAGGTCGTCAAAACCGAGGTCGCCAAACAAAGGGTCGCCAAACAAAGGTCGCCAAACAAAGGGTCGCCAAATGCTGATCGCCAAACAGCGGTCGCCAACGCTGGTCGCTAAACAAAGGGTCGCCCAACAAAGGGTCGCCCAAATGCTGGTCGCAACAGTGGTCGCCCAACAGCGGGTCGCCCAACGCTGGTCGCCCAACAAAGGGTCGCCAAACAAGAGTCGCCAAACAAAGGCTCACGTCGCTGCTCATCGGGCCAGTCAGCTCGTCAAAGTTGACTACGCATGACTTCCAACTTCGGCTGTCATATCTCCTTCGCTTGAACCCTGATTTGGGTGTTCTGGACTCTATGGAAAGCTCTAGCGGAGTCAAGAACACATCTGTTATTCCTGAGGAGGATGTTAGATGTCAGACCGAGGTGTTTGACTGAGCTCGTCACTAGTGCAGCTGCCGCTCAAAGTCGTGCCTGTCAAAGTTGACTACACATGACCTCCAACTTCTAAGGTCATATCTCCTTCGCTTGAACTCCGATTTGGGTGTTCTCGGACTTATGGAAAGCCCATTGGAGTCAAGAATACATTAATATTCCCAGGATTATAGAAGATGTTTGATCGAGGTGTGCAGACGAGCCTGTCCAGTTCGGGTCTGCTCACGCTCAGGATTTGATCGTATGACCTCCAACTTCGGGAAGGTCCTAACTCCTAATGTCCCACTTCTCGATGATTCGAGTGTTCTTGCACTCATGGAAAGCCCATTGAGTCAAGAATCCATCTACATATAGAATGTTTAAATTGGAACATATTAAACTTAAAATCAATCCTAACCAAAACCACTAGTACACTTGTAATATTGTTCTTTTAATTCGCTTTTAATATGACCTATTAAGGAGAAAAGCTTAAATCGTGGATTGAGATTCCAAGGATTGGAATCAAAGTACAATATTGTTCTACCAACTCCTATTCCTCGTTTCAAGTTTTGCATGTTGTTCTAAAAGCATATTGAATTGATTTAATTGATTTGAGAAAAGTGATTGTGAAATATTTCGTTTATAAAATTTCATATGATTATTGAAAATAAATCGTTTATACAAGCGCATATATTGTACTATATTTTGCTATAAAGGATTTTGAACGCCTTTAATAGAATGTTAACCGCTTATTTCAGATTAAGGATAGATTGGTATACCACTAGTAGCCAACAGCAAAGATCAAGGAACTATTGATGTCACTCCGAACAAGAGCCCAGCTGGACCGTATCGGCAGAAAGTTCACTATTTGATTGTTTATAACTAAACAAGAGTCTAAATGGACCTGCATCGGTTATAAAAACCATGTGATACTCGGCTCGCAGCTCACGGATCGTGGGTTTGACTCGATATCCCGTGAGTATCGAAGACATAGGTTAAATTAAGGGTATAATCGAATCGATGGCATAACTGAATTGATTGCATAATCAAGTGATCGATGTAACCGAATTGATTGGAATAATCAGAATTTATTTTTTTTAACTGAATTGATTTTCGAATTGAATTGAATGCCGTAATTCAAATTGAATTTTAAGTAGCATATTTGAATTGATTTGAGATTGTGAAATATTGATTATGAAAATGTATTTATATGATCAATGAACTATAATTTATTGTATATATATAACAAAGTATATGTAATGTATTTATATTGATCATCCAAATGATTGAAAGTTCTGAATTATTAAATTGCATAAATTGATTTAAGCTGTAACTGAGGAATGGATTTGTATAGAACCACTAAGCATGAAATGCTTAGCGTATTGTTTTACCACGCGCAGTGTACCGAGCGATAGATAGTGATCATGAAGTGACTCAAGATCGGAAGAGCGCCGAGTCATAAAGAAAGAAACGAGTATGCTTCATATGTGCACTCATTTCATGTGTTCTTTTGATATGATATTTTGTATAAACAAATTTGAATACTCGAACATCTATTTTGTAAATCATTTTGAAAAGGCTCGATGCCTACATTGTAAACGGATTTTGTTAAATGTAAATGCTTTGTTATTGCCCAATTTCATCGCCTGAAAGATGATTTTTGAGTAATTATGATTTTAGTGGCATCCCGACTGTCTTGACTTATAAGCGTCAATGGTTTCGTAAGGGGCGCTACAACTTTATCAGCATCGTGAGCCTGTGTTTAGGCGCTCTACAAAATGATTTTTAAATTGTTTTGGTAAACGATTTTGAAATTGTGTTTAACATGCATTTCATTTGCATATAAAGGATGACACAAAGGACTCGACGGATCTTGTCAGGTCTTAATAGGATAAGCACGATCATTCGCTTCCCTAGGGCTCCAGACAGACCAGGACTCGCCCAAACAAATTCGTTAGCGGAAGGTAAGCAAGCATCCCATGCCCCACCACGAATGAACCGTATCAAGTGGCAAGAGGGCACGCGGCATCCTCCGCAGCTGCCTGTAATGCGAAAAAGAGCCGGCAACCAAATGTACTGCCTTAGAAGCGACAGCTACTGAGAGAATGGCAAGGTACCAATTTATAGATTTCATGGAAGAAAGAGGATGAGTTTCTACGGTAAATCGCTCGAGAGAACTGAAATGACGTTTCGCGCAAATGTACTGCACAACTGAAGAGAAGTTGGAAATGTGCGTAATTTCATTATCAGATGAGGCTTATCGCTGGTGTTTCTCATAGACTGTGATCAGCACCATCAGAGAGTGACATGGGGAGTTCTTTTTTGGATGAGTTCAAGAAATACATGTGGCTCATTTATCTCAACAAATACTGATGAGTAGTTTCATAATCTGAAGCAAAGACAGATGAGTGTGACTGAATATCAAAGAGAATTCACACGGTTGAGCAAGTATGCTCCCGAGATACTTGTGAGTGAGGAAGAAAAGTGCCGTAGGTTTGAAGACGGCCTTAATGACCATATTCGAGCCCATGTCAGCAAAGATCACACGAGGATTTCTCTCCAAACGGTGATACGTGGTATCAATGTGGAAAGAGTAAAGAAAGAGGAAAAGAGAGAAAGGATAAAAGATGTAAAGAAAACTGTGTCACCCACCGCAACAACAAAGAAAGGAAGAAAATTAAGGGGACCACAGTGGTTCCAATCACCCTATAGCACAAAGCACGGTAGAGGAATATCACTCTACCAAAGATCATCATGAGTACACTGTGAGGTCCTTCTAGAGGACAGATTGCTCCCCATTGCCCCCATTGTGGGAGAAATCATAAAGGAGAATGTTGGAGACTTACAGGTGCTTGTTTGATTTGTGGATCCAAAGAGCATAGAGCAAGAGATCAGCCCTGTGAGCTCTCATTTACAAAGACTAATGTGACTGGGGTACAAATTTAGTATAAAAAGGCAATAAGAGTGTTGCATCACCGAGTGTTCCGAGACAAGGGACATAGACTTTGGGTAGGCAAGATGGTCATGTCTGAATAGGAGCATGCAATGAAAAGAAGGGAAGATACCTACGCCCGATGATAGTCTGCACTTTACTATCTTTGATACTATTATGCATGTATCGATGTATCCAGATCTACTCATTCATACATATGTACTAACATACCCAACCTAGGTAAGTCAGCGAGAAGTGAAACCGAGTATGACATCTCGTGACGAACCCGCTTGGCCATAGTGTTATCAGGAACGTAGTCTATAGTGAGATTGTCCCATCAAAATACGAGTATGAATTTTCGGAGATTCGATCGAGTTATCCTTCGGGCTAGGAGCTCTGATGATATCGGGGATGGACTGGTTGTCCCGACATCAAGCACAGTCGACAGAATGAAAAGAGTAAACCTTAAAGACATCAATGAAGATGAAGCAACTCTTCATCAGGAGGTCAAATCATTCATCTAATGTGATATCCAGCCACCGCGTAACAATGGCAATGGAAAGGATGTGGAAGCCTACTTGGCTTATGTGATTGATATGGTGAAGGCAAGGCCTAGTGTATCCGATATCCCTATCAGCATACCACTCTCTCCGGATGTGTTTCCGGAAGAGTTACTGTGATTGCCCCCACATAGGAGATTTGAGCGCTATTGACGTTGTACTAGGTGCCACACCGGCATCCACATATCATATTGAAACAGCTCCAATGGAGCTAAAGGAATTGAAATTGCAAATTGCAAGAACTACTAGGAAAAGGGTTTATTAGACCAAGTGTATCACCATGGGGAGCCTGCTTTTTGTTAAAAAGAAAGAGGGTACACTTCGGCTATGTATTGATTACGCATAACCGAATACACGTGAAAGAATAAGTATCCGCATCTTAATCGAGCGATTTGTTTCACCACTAAAAGGTGCAAGTATCTTTCAAAGATCGGTTTTGCGATCCGTACCATCGCTGAGAATTAAAGATGTCGATGTGCATAAGATGGCATTTAGGACGCGATATGGACATTATGAGTTCCTTGTAATGCCGTTTGGATTGACAAATGCTCCAGCGACTTTCATGGACCCAAGGTTTGAAAAATCGGAAATATCGGCCGATATTTCGCCGATATTTCGTGTATCGGCGAATGCCGACACGATATTTCCTTCCGACAGCCTACATAGGAAATTTCGCTTTTGATTCGCTGACGGCAAATTTCTACGATATATCGGGCGTTTTTTAATGATTTTCCGATATTTCCCGAAATATTTCCAGCCACCGCTCACGACCGGGTACTGTTCACTAATGTTCATAAATCGGCTACTGTTCATCACTGTACACAAAATGGAGAATTTGTTGTTGAGGGGGTTCGAACCCTGCCCAAAAGTGCAGGGTTCCAACCTCCTATCCACTAGGCTAAGGATGCCCTTGTAATATATATTACAAAATTTAATATATTGTCTTTCTAATTTATGAATATATTTTTTAATAAGTTTATGAATATTTTTAATCATTTATAATAGCTAAATATAAATATAAAATATATAAAATACGTACTTATGTTATATACAATTTCCAAATTTAAAAACTATTGAATAAAATATTTTATAAATCATATAAAATAATTTATTTCTTAATTAATATTTAATAAAACTCATTTAAATTTTTATAAACAAATATAAATATAGGAAAAGAATGTAAAAAAAAATCAAATCTTAATTATATCATTCTCATGCTTAAAATAATTTTAATAAGTAACTTAAATATATTCTTAATTTTAAATAATTTTTAATTATCGATATTTATGTAAAAATATCCATCGATATATCTCCGATATATCCGATAGCATCCAGAAAATCCTGGGTATCGAGTATATCCGTCAAACCGGGACATTTTCATCCCAGACACGGACCTAATGAACTCGGTTTTCTCCCAATCGTATGGATCGGGCTTTGTCGTAGTGTTCATAGACGACATTCTTGTATTCAAAAGATCAGATAGTCATGACACACACCTTAGAGCAAAGGTTAGGAGACTTTGAGAAAAGAGCGACCGTATGCAAACTGAAAGCAAGTGTGAGTTTGAAGAATGAAGTGTCCTTTCAAAATATAGTATTGGAAAGAAGGAATCCAGTAGATCCAAAGAAAATAAGTGGTTGTTGAATGGGAAGCCACCTAGAAATGTTATACAGGCAGTTTCCCTCGGGACTAGCAGGATAATTAAGATTCGTTAAGGGGTTTTCTATGACCGCAAAACTCGATGACTAGATTGTTCTAGAAAAAATGTAAAGGTATGAATGGAGGAAATGTCAAAGAAGTTTTCGATGTTGAAAGCATTCTTAACCGAGGCTCCTGCTCTTACTCAATCGACCGGCGGTAGAGAATATGTGATTTTTAGTGATGCGTCGCTAAATGGACTTGGATGTGTCCTAATGCAAGAGGGTAAAGTGGTAGCCTATGCTTCAAGACAGTTGAAGTCGCATGAAAGGAACTACCCCACGCATGATTTGGAATTGGCCGCAATTGTATTTGCGCTGAAAATTTGGAGACATTATTTGTATGGAGAGAAGTGTTTCATCTACACTGATCATAAGAGTCTTAAGTATTCGCCTCTCACAAATGAGCTTAACTCGATAAGAATCTGAGCGGATGGAACTCGATAAAAGATTATGACTGCGTAATTGATTATCACTCGGGAAAGGCCAATGTAGTGGCCGACGCTTTGAGTAGAAAGTCAATACGAACGCTTCGAGCGTTGAATGCCCATTTGTCATTATATGATGATGGCTTGTAGTGCGTAACCGAGAAGCGGATCGAGTTTGTCAACTATGCTAGAGGCACAAAGGAAAGAAGAGAAAATTGTTGCCATAATAAATCAGATTAGAACTGGTAAGGAAACTGAGTTCACAGTAAACGAAAATGGAGTGTTGTATTATAAGGATCGGGTTTGTGTACCCGACTGTAATGATTTGAGGAAATCCATACTTGAAGAGGCACATAGTGGATCTTTTTGCTATCCATCCCTAAGAGTACAAAGATGTATCGAGATTTAAAATGTCATTCCGTGGTCCGGATGAAAAGAGATGTGTCGACTCATTAAGTGTTCGTGTCAAAGAGTAAAGGCAGAGCATCAAGTTCCTTCGGGATTATTGCAGCCTATTAGAGTACCGGAGTGGAAATGGGACCGACCATCATGGATTTTGTGGTCAAGCCAACATTGACAAGGGAGAAGGCATGACTCCGCCTGGTCAGAGTAGATCGGGACATCCAAGCTCACTTCACTTCCTACCAAGGAGAACGGACTATTCACTTGACAAGCCAGCGCAGCCGCATATCAAGGAAATAGTTCGGCTACATGGGATTCCTCATATCCATTATTCTCGCATCGAGATCCGAGGCTTCATTTTAGATTCGGGGAAAATTGCAAGAGGCCTCGGGCACGCGACCGAATTTCGCCATTGCTCCACCCACAAACTATTGACAATCTAAGAGAGGATCCGTGATTCGAAGATATGTTAAGGAGTCAGGATCGACCTTGAGGGTAGTTGGGATCAACACATTGCTTTAGTTGAATTTGTGTATAACAAATGGGCTTCCAATCAAGTATTTGAATGGCGCCTTATGAGGCTTTATATGGGAGAAAATGCAGAACACCATCGTCGACTTAATCGAAAGTGAAAAGAAAGTGACGTCTTACTTGATACAAGAGACTGGGCTAGAAAGTGAAAAATGATTAGAGAGAGATTGAAGGTGGGCCACCGATAGACGTAAATCATATGCCGACATGAAAGAAAGATATTCGACAGAGATCACAAAGGTGTTTTTGAAAGACGCTCGGTTAAGGTGATGATTGGGAAAAGGGCAAGTTGAGCCCTAGATTTATCGCCCTCATGAAGTGATTGAGAAAGCGACCACGGCATACAGATTGGCATTACCTCTGGACTTGGAAAAGATCCACGATGTGTTTCACGTGTCCATGCTTACGGAGGTACCGATCACTACTACATGTAGTCTCTCTTGGAGACAATTCGAGTCGAGGCGATTTGACATATGAAGAAGATTTGAAAAGATTTTTGCTCTGAAGTGAAGGAATTACGGAATAAGAAGATTCCTAGTCAAGGTGCCGTGGAGAAACCATAAGACCAAGAAGCCACTGGGAAAGTGAGGAAACGATGCTACAGCTAGCAGATCCGCAACTGCTGACCAAGGTAATTTCGAGGACAAAATTTTATTGCTGAGAGTCAGAACACTTCAAAAATACCCTAAAATTTTTATAATAAAATTATATATTCCGTATAATTGAGCCAACTTGGGTATTTTTCTCTCGAATTTTTTGAAGATTGGATGGGGATGACAATAATCCAGAAACGAACCTAAGTGAAAAGATGAAAATATAGAAATTTGTAAAATGGGAACTCCAAGGGTCAATTGTAAATAAGTTTATATGTCTAAGGATATTAGGAGAAATAAATGAGTAAAAGGGAAAATACAGGAAATGACATGTGGTATGTAGGAAAGAGGGAGGAAGCTTCCTCCTTTGCAAAGTACGATTAAGAGTGATCCATAAAAAGAAAAATAGAGAAAAGGGAGTTGGGAGAGAGGCTCCAGCCTTCTGTGATTTTCCGACGATCTAACATAAAGTCTCCCGCGGCCACCTAAGGAAGTCCTTCCTAGTGACAAGAGGCCACAAGTAGAGACTGAACCGGACTTCGACAAACTCCATGAGGTAGGTCTTCTCCTACTTGGTCTTCTACCCTAAGGATTGTTGGGCAGTTATCCGGCCTTAGGGAAAGTTTGGTTGCATTTAACCATGGGAAGCTGCCATTGTGGTAGTCACAAAGCAAATTTTAACCTAGAGCTGCATGGGATTTAGGCACGAAGTGAAGGAAAATTGGTAGTGCGTCCTTCTAGTAAATTGTAGCCACATCAATTAGCTTGATTTTAGGCTTTTGAATTTCTCAATTTGGACCTCTGTAGACTAAGCAGTCCTTTTAATGAGGTCACCCCCACCTAAATCTTGTCGGGTCGTGGGCTTGTCCATTTCTCGGCCAACTAGTCGTACCTTAGAACGGGTTTTTGGATCATAAATAAAGAGAATTTGTAAGTCCTTCTGTGAAATTGTAGCCACATCAATGAACTTGATGTTAGGGCTTTTTGAATTTCTAATTCGACTTCAGAGACCAAGTTATGGTCTTTATCAATAGTCAAATGGGCCGCATCGTCAAACCGAGGTCGTCAAACGCGGTCGCCAAACAAAGCCGCCAAACAACACGTCAAACGGTCGCCAAACAAGCATCGCCAAACCGAGGTCGCCAAACAGCGGCCGCCAAACAGTGTCGCCAAACAGCGGGTCGCCAAATGCTGGATCGCCAAACAAAGGTCGCCAAACGCTGGTCGCCAAACAAAGGGTCGCCAAATGCTGGTCGCCCATCTTGGTCGCCAGTCAGCTGGTCGCCCAACAAGTATCGCCCAACGCTGGTCTTCAAACAAGGTTTTGCCAAATGCTGTCACGCCTGTGTCACTCGTCAAAGCGACTACGCATGACTCCAACTTCTAAGGTCATATATCCTTCGCTTCAACTCCGACTGCGTTCTCGACTCATGAAAGCCACGGAGTCAAGAATACATTCATATGCCTGAGGAGGATGTTAGATGTCGACCGAGGTGTTTGATCGAGCTCGCCACTCAAGGCGCTCGCCGGGCTCAGGTCACCAATAAAGTTGATCACACATGACCTCCAATTTCTAAGGTCATATCTCCTCTGCTTCAACTCCGACTAGTGTTCTTGACCTCATGAAAGCCCATCGAGTCAAGAATACATTAATATTTCTGAGGATTATAGAAGATGTTTGACCGAGGTGGTATACGAGCTCGTCCAGTTCGGGTCTGCTCGCGCTCAGATTTTGACCTGTATGACCCATCTCTAAGGTCATAACTCCTTCGTCCGAACTCCGATTCGAGTGTTCTCGCACTCTATGGAAAGCCCATTGAGTCAAGAATCCATCTACATATAGAATGTTTAAATTGGAACTCATATTAAACTTGGTGGTCCGATCCTAACCAAAACCACAAAGCACTTGAATAATATTGTTCTTTAATGGCTTGGAATAGGACCCACGGTGAGGAAAAGCCAACCGTGATCGAGATTCCAAGGATTGAATCAAGTGCAACATTGGGTTTGTTCTACCAACTCTTATTCTCGCTTTCAAGTTTTTGCATGTTGTTCTAAAAGCATATTGAATTGATTTAATTGATTTGAGAAAAGTGATTGTGAAATATTTGCATATAAAAATTTCATGATTATTGAAAATAAACTGTTTATACAAGCGCATATGTTGTACTATATTTTGCTATAAAGGACGGAAATTAATCTTTAATAGAATGTTACAACTTATTTCGTATTAAGGATAGATTGGCATAACAATAGTTTGAACAGCGTATCGCTAACTATTGATGTGTTATCTGAACAAGAACAATGTGACTGTATTTCCAGAAGTGGTTCACTATTTGATTGTTTATAACCAGCTACAGCTCACGATCGTATCGTAATTGCTCACTATTTGATTGTTTATAACCAAATAAGAATTTCAAATGACCGTGACTGTTATAAAACCATGTGATACCGCCTCGCAAATTCTCAATGGACTGCGCGGTGACTCGAGATCCTCAGATATCGAAGACATAGGTTAAATTCAAGTATGGGCATAACCTAATTGATGGGCATAATCGAATTGATTGGCACAAGTGATTGGATGTAACTCGAATTGATCGCATAACCGAATTTATTTTCAATCGAATTGATTTTCTAATTGGAATCGGAATAATAATTCAAATTGAATTTACAGAAGATATTTGAATTGGATTCGAGATTGTGAAATATTGATTATGAAAATATATTTATGGAATGATCACGAACTATAATTTATTGTATATATATAACAAAAGATATGTAATGTATTTATATTGATCATCCAAAATGATTGAAAGTTCAATTATTAAATCGCATAAATCGATTTAAGCCGAATCGAGAATGGATTTGTATAGAACCACTAAGCATGAAAATGCTTAGCGCATTGTTTTACCAATGCGCAGTACCGAAAGTGATAGATAGTGATCAATAATGACCCAAGATCGAAGAGCCGCCGAAGTCATAAAGAAAGAAATCTCGGAGTATGCTCCGACATGTGCACTCATTTCATGTGTTCTTTTTGATATGGATATTTTGTATAAACAATTTGAACAACATCTATTTTGTAAATCATTTTGAAAAGGCTTGGATGCCTACATTGTAAATGGATTTTTGTTAAATGTAAATGTTTATGGGCTTGCCTAATTTCGTAACGCCTCGCAAAGATATGATTTCGAGTAATTTCGAGTGATTTTGAAGTGGGCATCCCTGACTGTCTGATCCGCCTGCCGGTCGGGCCGGGTAAGGGGCGCTACAAAGATTGCATCCATTTGTTTCCCACATCAACCTATTAATTGAAAAATGCTCAGTGTTTTGAGATGTGTTAATTATTTGTATTTTGAAATGTTTTTATAAGCATGGCTTGTTATGGGATTCACTAACAGTTGTCAAACTCACTCCCCCATTATTCTCCACCTGGGATGCGTACTAGACCAGTCGTATGACTTGAGAGTTTGACTTTAGTGGTGGTTTTGGAGGTTTGGGACCAGCGCCACCCTTAGCATGCCGGTGGTCGGCACACATTTTGAGGAACATCTAGTGTTGTGTGGAGGTTCACATCAGATATTTTGGACAGCTCATATCGATCATGGTCATTATATATTCAAGAGATTAGTTTGGGACACTTTGTAGAAAGTTTTGGGGATTTTAAAATATTATTTGATCAAGTGTAAGTGTATAGTCTTGGGTGCATTGAGGACTTAATTCTCAAGATACATGTATATATATGTTTTTGAGACTGGAGTTGAGTTTTAATTACGCTTAGGCGATTACTCCAAGTGGAGTTGACTCGGTGTTTTGAAGAAATACAAAGATGATATGGTGTGTAAATAGTGGTAGCCCTTTATGCAAAGTGTTGGATTTTGAAAGAGTCTTATGTTAGAGACTCCGCCAGAAAAAAAAAAAAAGAGATGGTAAAATAACATAAATCACACCGTGAAATCAGGTGTGACAATACTGATAGAGCTTGTCAGAATATTGTGTTAAAATTGATCGTATAACCGATTTCTTCATCGAAAGGCCAGCTTGACTAGCAATCAATTCGCTTAAGTTGCAACCTAGAATAGACACTTTCCTCTTCCATATTCTTACCCTCTTTTTCTTGGCTACAACACTAACAAAAGTGCATGACCCCCGCATTGATATAATCCAGGGAGATTGACATCTACCTTTTCTTTACTGTTTCAACCTCTAGGATTATATTGTTCTTTTTTATAGGTACATTTTTTTCCATTCTTTGTCCCCACTAGGACTCGAACCTAGTCCTCTCCCTAAACCCAATCCAACCCTTAACCATTGAGTCAAGCCTCAGTGGCAACCTCTAGGACTATATTTGTTTTACAACTATCCGTACCTTTACCTTCCATTAGCTATTTTATCTAAGTTTATGGTTTAATCCAATAAGGGCAACAGATCAACAAAATAATGCACAAAGAAGGCCCGAGTTTGAGAATTTACCTGTTTCATCTTCCATTCCAACACGGTTCTCTCGAACTACCATACTAGGCTCATGGACTTCTAGGTTGTATGGGTTAAAGAGTACATACTACCATGGTCGCTATTTATATATGTGTTGTAGTTGGCCGAGGCGCATTTTCCATCCAAAATATTCCCTTTAAAGGAAGCCGAATTTACATGAACAAAGGCAAGTATTATATCCCATGACATAAACACCTTAATGTATTGACTATCGACTTATTAAAATTTTCTGTTGAGATGAAAGGAAGCACGTCTGCAGGTTATGATCTGTTGCCCATATGGTAGGCAGCAGGAATGATAATTTGTGAGCTCATGAATATACGTGAGTCCGTGGGCCTAGGAGACATGATTGTAACATCCATTCTGACTTTTACATGGAGATTGGGAAAGGAACGCAGAAACGAGGTTTGGAGATTTGCCTAGATGAAAGAGAATAAGAAAATGGGCTGAGCAACTAAAGAGATGAACTGAAGTACTTTCAAATGGAAGGAATGACCCAGGAGATATGCTCCCGTGAGAATAAGTCAGAGACATTCCCCCAGATTGTAATATGAAGTTAAACCCTCAGTCCCTTTTGCCAATCCAAGACCCTGAAATATACATATAGTAAGGTGATGGGGTTTGAAAAATAGGCAATGGACCCCTCTGCATGAGGTCGAGAAAGTGACCCGGTAGAGCACGAGCCCTGGTCTTGGCTGGCGAAAGCCAGTCGGCTACACTCCTAAGGAATAGTGGCATGGGGTAATGAGGAAGGCCCACATTAGCCGTCAATTTGAATCTAAGCGATAGGAAAGGATAATCCCAGTAACCTCTTATCTTTGTAAATCAACCGTCTACCCGGCGAGGAAAGTAGGATAATTCCCCAATAGCTGTTTATCACAACTAAATC
Organism: Tetrastigma voinierianum; assembly: GCA_016808115.1. NCBI lineage: Eukaryota > Viridiplantae > Streptophyta > Magnoliopsida > Vitales > Vitaceae > Tetrastigma > Tetrastigma voinierianum. The sequence goes on along the minus strand of JAEQBH010006581.1, from coordinate 41,812 downwards.
AGAAGCCCAAATCTCACCCGATAAGGAAGTAGGATGTTCCCGATAGCGCTTATCACGTAAATCAAACCAAATCTCACTAAAAGGGGAAGGAAGATGAATTCTCAATGAAACTGTCCCTTTAATGTCCTTGTAAAAATTCGATAAAAAGTGGGAATATCCCATCGATGGGAAAAAGTCACTCTGCCCTCGATTGGGAATAATATACTATAAATACCGAATGCCCCAAATCGGTAAAGTCTCGCATAACATATTCGCCCTCTAAAGCGATATGCTTTCTCTTAGAAATGATTGACAGGCGTCGGATGACTACGGGCGAGCCCCGTAGACCCTTCTTCTTTCTTATCTTTGCGGAGGGTGCGTGGGGTACCGCGGTCAACAGCGGCGGTCCCGCCCCGATACGTGATCCCAGGCTTGCAAAGCCCTGTTCCCACGGTCAGTGGCCAATGCGCTCCGGCCCGGTCCGGTTGAAAAAAAGGCATCATCGGTTGGCGCGATGCAGCGGGAAACAGCAGTTCCGCGCCAATCCGTAAAGGCGATCGATTGCGTGGTATCGACGAACAGCGAGGTACCAATCCACGGGATGCGGAACCCATAGAAGTGTCTGAGACAAAGACCTCCGGCTAGCGTTAGAGCGTCTGAAGCGAGCACGGGCGAGGTGGGGCGCTGCCTCACCGACCCGACACCGATAGGAAGTTAAACGACTCGCAGGCCGTCTGGCGCTTAGCGGAAGCGCGACAAACTCGAAAGGTCGCAACCTCACCCCTCGCCAGAAGAGTGACACATTCGGCGCACTCTAGGAATGAAGCAGTAGAGTCGGTCGAGGCCAAAGGCATGGACCACGCCAGCGCAGAGGCGATGAAGCGACACTCGGGGGCGTGTCGGGGAACGAGGAACTTCATGCATCTGAACAAAGGGACGGAGAGCGATCATGGGACGGAGGTTCGAGGCCTCCGGAGAACTCGTAGAGTAAAGGAAGTGGTAAGGGCCAGGCTCGATATTATGGACACCTTGGTGCTGTGAGGCTGAGTCACCATTCAGTGGGGTATACTTCCCTTCAGTAAGTTCGAATCTTATGAATAAGACGTTGAGTGGTGCTAAGATCCGAGTCGATCATCTGGCACCTCAGAATCAAATGGAGCTACATGGGTATCGGGATACGTGAGATCGCAGAGCTTTCGTTATCACAAGATTGATATGACTTGAGTTCAACCAGGGCTCCCAGCCTTCAGTGTTTACTCATTGTTATCCATTGGGTTTAGTCTCTACTTCATTGGAGCTAGAACATGCGAGAAAATAAGTTATCATACATTGACCATCAAGTAGAGCTTCATGAAAACTGAGGTCTTATGTCCAGGAGATTGATCTTAGGGTCTCACGAAGGTAGATATACCCAGACGAGGAGAGTTCATTTATCACAGCATTCATCGTTGGGGTAGAGTGATCGAAAGGATTTGATGTTCCATCTCAAAAAAACCCTCGAGGCCAGAGCATGGTAGAAGTGCTTGCTAAAGCGGAGAGTACGTGAATCTCGAAGAAGCCCTCGTATCGAGAAGGCTCTTGACCCATGAAGAAGCGGGATGATAATGACCCGGGACGAGGCCCAAAGAGACAAAGTCAGGTAGGGTCCCCGAAATGAGCAGGTCTCGAAGGCGTGGAAGCCTCAAAGATCGCATGGGTCCACCTGCGGCCGTGCGGTATTGATGTGTCTCGACTCGATTATGGAAAGATTTCATTTCTTCTGCGGTCGTACTGACCCTGGGGAGTCAGATCGGCCTTCCCGGTATATCGCGTGAGGCCTGCAGCGCCGGGCCAGTGGCTCACTTTGACCGGGTTCGACTACTGCCACGGGCCACGCAGCTAGGATCGGATGCTTCCGGTATCGCCCTGTGAGGCCTCGGCGCCGGACGGATGGCTCACTTTGCGAGTTCTACTACTCTGCCTGGTCGTCTGACTAAGAGTCCCATATCATTTCAATTTATATCGTGACAAAATTCAGCATGGCTCCCACAGTGGCTCGACTTTTGTGAGTTTGTGACTCTTGTGCCGGATGAACTGGGAGTGGATCATTTCAATTTATATAATGACCACGACCTTAGCCGGGCCAAATAGCTAGCTTTGGCTGAGTTTGACTACTGCTTGCCTGGTCGTACATCTAAGAGTCCCCCAGTCACATTTCAGTATATAATGAAAGCCTCGGCGCCGGGGGCTAGTAGCTCACTTTGACGAGTTCGGTACTGCGCGCAGGGCCCGTGCGACCCCAGAGTCGGATCGGCTCGGTATATCGCCAATGAGGCTTGATCGCCCGGAGCCCAGTAGGCTCACTGAGTTCGATGCTCACATAGGTCATGCGACCTAGAGTCGGATCCCGGCTCGGGCTATATACGCTAGTGGAGCCCTCGGCGCCCGGGCTAGTAGCTCACTTTAGCGGTTCGACCTCTGCGCGGGCTTCACAGCGACTGGGAAGTCAGTCGAATCATTATATCGCGACAAGGTACACCGATGGAGCTGTGCTTCAGCACCCAGTGAAGTTCGACTACGCTGCCCGCGGTCATGCGGCCTAAGAGTTAGATGTTTCAGGTTATACTCGCTAATGAGGCCTCGGCGCCGGACGGTAGCTCACTTTGTGAGTTCGGCTACTCTGCGCGAGGCCACGTAACTGCAGGGTGAGATATTTCAGTTCTCTCCTTGACAAGGCCTGGCCTTTGGGCCCAGTAGCGCACTGACAAGTTGACTACTACTGCACATGCCACCACGGCCCCCATGGAAGTCGAGAGATTAGCTTCGGTATATCGCAATGAGGCCTGTTGCCCGAATGACATCTCAGTTTGGCGAGTTCGGTACTGCGCACGGGCCGTACTGACTGATTCGTTGCCCACGATAGGTGGCGGAATCAAATGATATTTGTTTCCTATGTTCCTCCTAACTGCCGTGGTCAGGCTCTTTGCCGATTATGAGTCTAAGGTCGAACAGGGATGGGTTTCATCCCAGCGAATGATTGCATTAGTGTTTGAAAATTGGTGAGGCTTTAGTTTGGACCCCCGGATTTTTGTTAAAAGCAGGTGGAGGTTGGTTTGTTCATTTAGTTGCGTGTAATGAAGCTAAATGAAGTGTGAAATATGGTAACCTTCGAGGCTTGGGTGTAGCTTGATAACATGGGAGTATTACAGGTGTCCTCGGGTTATTTCCTCGCATTAGGGCAAATTGACATATAGTCGAGGCCAAAGAAAGCAGGATCTTTGTTTGGCTATAAGAGCCACAACCACAAAAACCACTCTATTTGAGTCAACTCAAGTACTAAGCATTAAAAGTCCCATTCGATTTGAAACCTGGCATTCAACCTCCCATTCCCAGTGGCTCGTAAATGGCAGTAAGAATGTCGGTACATACACCGTAAGAATGCCTTGAACCTAAGCCTTGTGAAGTATTGACGAAAGACATTAAATGGCATTAAGCCCTAGTTTGGAAAGGCCCAGGAGACCATAAATGCGGAGTGCACATGTAACAATCAGCAACAGAACAGCCTTTGTACTTGACCCCGAAACCAAACTATGACCCTCACTCTTCCAAAATTTATGAGGCTTAGCCCGACATCCCTTGAGTTGTCATCCTCGAGGGGTGTGTTTGTGTAGAAATATGAGAAGGGAGAGAAGAAGAAGCAATGAGACTGAATGAAAGGCTGCTTGGGGAAAAACTTTTATAAAATGAAAAGTTGCTTAGGGTTACAAAGTTTAGGGGCTTATATAGTGACCCCAAAGTGTGAAAATACGAAAAGCCTAAAATATGAAATTACATAAGGAATGAAATGGTATTATGTCAAACGTAATTGGTTTGGCATCGAGAATTCCAAAAACCACAGTGAGAGATTTGCTATCTGGAAATTTCGCTAACATAAGCGAAAATTTACAGCTATCTTGTGAAATTTCATAACTAGCGAAATTCTGAGATAATGAAATTGAAATTTCGGGAATAGTGAATTTCACTGCCCTAACGAGAATTTCGTAGTAGTGAATTGTGTGAGATAAGCGAGTGGGTATTTTAAGCTAGGAGCCGGTGAATTTCGCTAGATAGCGAAATTTTGCTAACTAATGAAATTTTCACATAGCGAATTTTGCTGGAAGTTATGAATTTTAAGTATGATTATGAGAATTTTTATAATGATTTTGTGATCTATGAAAATCCCCTGTTTCTCTGCGCATCCTACTGACCTTCTTTCTTCATCCACTTCACATTTCTTCATCTTTGATGGTTGAAAACACTTGTGAATCCTACGACGTTCGGCCAAATATCTTGACATGAGCTTGAACTAATTAGGTGAGGGTACTGTAAAAACTGTGAAATTACGAAAAACAAACTCGAAATGGGATTGAGTGAAACTAAGTGGACACGCACATCAATTGGCTTAGTGATATGATTGAGTGCATAAAGCACTCAGAAACCTATTGTGAATAGGCTCAAAATGAACTTTTTGGGCGCCTAATCACCGACTTAGACACGTTGCTAGTCCCTTAGCGATGCTTAAAAATAATAATGTGATGCGTCTTTGTGCTTTTACAAAAGTGTATGTGGTTGAAAAGTGTATGTGAACGAAAAGTGTGGTATGTGCGGTAAACTTGCCTTTAGCATGAATAATTTACCACGTGGCCAGGTCATGAAGAACAAAGCCATATATGAACAAGTTTAAGACAACATCGGTTTCCGGAAGTCGACTGTTCCACGAAATCTAATTGTTCCTAATGTAGCCGGCTTGAGCCCGATAAAATGCAAAGCTATTCCCTCCCCAAGCTAGCTACGCCCATGGCCTTAAGCTGGCGACCAGCCTAAATGGGACTAGTTATACTCTTATTTCTTGCCTTGATTACTTGATGGCAGGGTGCGATGTAAAAACTAGACTTCACCCAATTAGTGTAACGAGGAGTGCAGATGACTCTGACCAATTAGGAGTTTGGGGCATCAAGCCCGAAAAGGATCCCTTGACCCTGAGCTCTACGGACTTCACCGGACTCGAATGAGACTTGATTAAGCACCTACAACACACTAAAGCTCTGCCTATCCTGAGTGCTTATGACCATGAAGTCGATGACTCCCTGACCCGATCAAGGTTTAGGACCTTGGGCTTTAAAGGCTTCGCCATATACCCCTAGAGGCCAGGTGTTCGGGTTTAATGAGTCCATGACTTTTATTTTTTCTTTTCTTCTTTTTCTTTTTCTTTTTTGCTTTTTCTTTTCCTTTTGGAAGACTTCATTGGTCTTCATACGCGGGTAACCTGAGGCCTATTATGGTCGTCACAATTTAGGCCCAGGCTTTATGAAAGTGGAAAAGAGGTGTACTGAAGCCCTCAACTGTTGAGAGTGTCCCGGTGTGCGAGTGTGTGAATCAATTTAAGGGAAAGTTCGGGGTTGAACATCAAAAATTTCAATTGACCCGAAAAACTAAATCCATACATGGACTTGTTCTAACATTAGGTATTCCCGGGGAGCTTGATTTACCCGATTAAGGTAAGAGAATATACCTGAGAAATGGAGACCATGAAATGGTGCAAAAGAGACTGTGTAGTAAAATGTAAATAGTGTATAAAGCTTTTGATATAACCAAAATGGTATACATGCCAGTGGCTAAACCTTAACAAAAAGTGTCACGCTCTTATTGTGTACATTAATCCCCATACAAAATGAGTAGAGCGGTTGATAAAATGGCTTTGTCTGAAAACATGAAGTAGAACACTCTAACTCTAACTTTTCCTCCCGGTAAAAGTATAGACATGTCATGGGGTAGGAAAGTTAGAGGCCAGTGTGACCCACCTCATTCTCGCGGTGGTGGTGGATGCAAAGCACAGCTGCTTTGCTATTTGTATTGACCGTCTAAGAGAGTATGTATTTAACGTGAGCTACGTCTCGATAGGCGGAACATACGGGGAGGCAGGGGTGACTCATGATCTGCAGGAGCTATGTATGACAATGCTACAAAATTAGTCTCGGCTCGAGTCAATCTCGGTCCACATCGATGCCTCTGTAATGGCGATGAGCAGACTGACATCCGTAATACTGGCTCCCTCGAGAGTGACCTTGAGCGTGCTGGGAGAATCTTTGCGGCCCAGTATGAAGGGCCGAGTGTCGGTGAAGTGGGGTATGGGGTGGAGGAGGAAATGGGGAGACATATCGGCCTTGGGCTCCTCTCCCACCTGCCCCTCGGGAGACGGGGATGTCGTCTCCCTACGGGAGTCCTCTGCCTCTCGTCGGGTTTTCCTCCTCCTGGTCCTGTGCTTTGGAGGAGAAAATCGGCATCCATAATGGCTCGCTCATGGTCGGGACCGGACTTGACTCTGCTCTCATACGGGGCTCCTCAGGCTCCCTAAGTGCTTTCCGGGACCTGGCTCGATGAGTCGCGGCATCAGCTGGTGGGCTCTCGGCACCGAGCCGGGTACTGGAGATGGACCTTATCTTCAAAATGCAATGAGGCGGTCATAGCTTGACTGGAGGGCGAACCCGAATCCCTCGGTGTCTGAGGCCTCGAGTGTATGGCTCCTATATTTGGGCCAGTAGTCTTGTAGTGGAATAGGGTGGTCGGGAGTAGGTGTGTGAAGCATGTCTGGGGCGGGAGGCGCCTCTGAGGAGTCTTAGTCCCGGCTGTAGTGTCTCGACAGAGGCTGGACCATCTCCCATACCCAGTGTCGGTGGGGCTGATCCGATAACCTCGAGTGGCACGCTATGGTGGCGGCCCTAGGGCGGTGAAATGTCCAGTTTGCTCGGTACTCTGGTCGATCATGTGATAACGAATCGGAGCTCCCGAGTGGACTCGGCTCCCAGGGAAGTCATGGGTCGTGGGGCGAAGCCTGTGGGGATAGTAGAGCTGTCGCGGCGTCGTGAGCGACGGAGGGGAGTGCGTGTAAGCAACCTCATGGAGTCTCTAAAGCCCAGGGGTCGACAATTAGTGTAGTAATATGACTCCCCGTGAGTCTGCGGGTGGAGCCATTCCTCGGAATGGGGGGTCCGACAGTAATAGTAGCCGATCCTCGAGGCGGTGTGCGTGGGGCCCGATGGGCTCTCCTGCGCTGCGGTGTGGAAGGCGGCAATTTGGGGCTAGATGATGAAGATTTCCCGGGACTGATGTACGGGCCCGTTTGGAGAATGGGCCCTCTGGATCGTCCTACGAGAGTGCGGGGACGGAGACTAGTCCCCATCACAGTGCGATACCTCCCAGACCCTGAGGGCTCCTCGGAGCTGCAGTGGGGCCACTACGAGTACCTTTCAGTTGCAATTAAAAAAGCTCGGATGTGGGCACGAGATGACCTCGGTAGTGTCTGGACCCTCCATCTCCCCAGTCTTTGAATCGACCTGGGCTGAGGCGAGGACCCGCCCCCAATGCATTACCATATCGCGTCGAAAGTGGTCTGAGAGGCGGGCGGAGCTCCTGACCCAGGGGGAAGCGGTCACGGAGTGCGCCTGCCTGGCGGACCAGGAACTCGTTTGGACCCACGCTGACCCTGGCCCAGAGTTTGGCTGTGGGTGAGCCACTGCAATGGCGTGGAGCCACGGGAGGCGAATGACGATCTTTGGGCCTCGAGACACGTCTTGTGTGAGGGAGGGCGGACTAGTGCGGTAGTGAGGCCTTGGTGCTTGTGGGCGACCATGGGCCCCGGAAGCCCAGTCTTTGGAAATAGCACGGGCACGTGATGCGGTGTGCAGTGGTGGCCAGGCTCACAGTGACGATTAGCGGTGGCTCGGAGACCAGGGGCACGACGACGGCGAGGAGCTCGGAGAGGGAAGAAAGGATGAAGTGAGGTGGAATGGCCCCTCCCCTCCTTTTTATAAAACCTTGAAGTGTGAGAAAGAGCCCTTGGTGATTTCGCTATAATAATGAAATTAACACCAAGTGGGACTGCTTGTGAAGCTAAAAAAATAAAATTTGAATTAGGCGGGTAAAAATTAAAAATAATTACTAATTATTATTTTTATCAAAACCTAAAAATAAAAAATTAATTTTAGAGTACTTAAGGAAAATTACTAAACGAGGAGATTCTTAAAGGGAAAGTTACTAAAAATAGAAAATTGTGATTTAAAGCCAGAGACCGAAAATTTTGAGCTACCAATTTAGTTTAATTTGACATGAACCAGCTCGATTTGCAATCTCTTCTGTTTTATAGAGTGAGGAAGGAGCTCGTAGCCTGCGGAGTGGCTTGTGTTGCCGACCTTCGTGGTCCATTCTTGTTGATTTTCTTCCCACGAGGCGATTTTGGGTGACCTGATCGCTTTCTGCGGTGAAGTGACGATGTGACTCCCAATCAAGCGCTTAATCTTAGTTGCTTGATTCTTGATTATGGATCTTTGGCTTCCACATATGACCAGTGACGAGACTTCATTTCTTCCCGCTTCCTCGTCACCCCTCCATTGGTTTTGTGCTTGTGGCTCAGTGAAAAATGTTGGAGCTCGATGTCATGTTGCCAAATGGCATGAGCTCCATTTGACAATTGATATTGCATTGGTACGTGACGAAAATGGTCTTCCCAGGGATAAATCGTACATGATTGGGCCCAACGCAGTGGCTCGGTATCGAGCAGCACAAAAGTCTTGGGTAGTAGAATTTGTTACCTTCTGACACATCCTCAACTATTCCTCCAGAGGAATCTTGATGATCTATCGATGACAAGTGATGTTGGTGGGTTTGAGCTCCCAAACTAATGCTTATACAGCAGTATGGTGGTTTACACGGCTAATCGGTGATACTTGCAATGCATGCCGAGTCCCTCCGATATTGGCGAGAATTGTGGGGATCTGAATCCTGTATTTGGCGGGGTCTTGCTTTGGATTATGGCGGCTTGCTCGGTTAGGAAGGAGCTTTCTTCTCAATGCTGATCACTTTTGGTGTGAGAATCTTTCAAAACTTTTGCATAGGCGGGGACTTGTTTGATGATGTCGAAGGGTATATTGACCTTCACACCTTAGGACTTCCAGGGGATGCCTTCTTCTTACTTCTTAGTGCACAGGGGGAATGGAAGTGTACTTGTGATTGCTACATTGAGTCCTCATGATGATCACCCTCTCGGGTTGACTTCTTTTTCCTTGCATGTTTTCTTTTGTGACCATGGGCCTTGAGTTGCTTTCTATTTCTCTTCCACTCCCTCGAATTGATTATGGATTCACTTCATCCATTCCCCAGTGCTTTGGATAGACCTGCCTCATGTTGCCCTTGGATTTGTGATGTTTGGGAGGGGAACCTTCCTCTCTCCTGTACCTCCAGAATATTGATCTTTGTGATTGAATCTTTGCGGGGTTGTCTATTTTACGATTAAGATTGCTCTCGAGGCCCATTATTCTTTTATTCAATGTACTTTCTACGGTGTCGATCCTTTGTGCCAATTGTACATTGATCCCCTTTTAACTCCTCATGAAATTTCCTGCCACCTTGCTTTCAAATTCAAGATGAAACATTCAATGGAGAAGAGGAATGGTGGTGGTGTGGTTGAGATGAGAACCAGCTATTGTTTGGCACTGGGAACACGTAGGCCGGGAGGATTGGGTTTCCGGAGGTTAAGGTGATTTTTCCGATTGGGTGTAGGTATTACCATATGAGACATTAGGTTGTGGCTTGCTGTGACCTCTGACATTTATGTCCCGACATGAATCCTTCCTTTGAAGAGGCGGTCGGATGATGTTCTCTGATTCACAGTGGGTGATAAGCGTGGAGTGGGTTGGCACATGCGGTCATTTTGATCCTTGCCACTTAAGTGGGGACCTCTTCCTTCTAGCTCCTCCGCCTCGCTAGGGTTGAGATTTTTGCTTTATTTCCATGTCCTCACGAAGGGTGCAAAAGATTCCTCCCCTTTGGTGTCTTGAGAGACTCTGTTTTCTCCTCTCTGAGGGTTGGCTCATCTGACCCTTGGAAGTTCAACCCATGCTTCCAAGAAATCCATGCTTCATGCAGTTTTCCTCAAAAATCGCCTCCTTTTATGGTTTCTAGCAATTTAGCTATGGCGGGGGACAGCCTGCATTATAGAAATGATTCACTGGCATCAGTGTCGGGGAAACCCGCAGTGTGAATGACGATGATGGTCTCCCATAAGATCTCAGACATTGGTACAATTTCTCGTTGTCATCGGCCCAGAAATGGGAGTGTAGATCTGCCTCTTGAGAATTTGTTGGTCTTAGTTTGCTGAAGAGGAATTTCTTTAAAGAAATTCAGCTTGAGAAGGTGGCCCGATTTCTATTGGTTCTCGGCTCAGTCAAATGAGCCATATTTGGCCTTATCTTTTCCGGTGTCGGGATGCTGACCGATAATCCCGTGTCGATTATACCCCTCCTTAAAGTTGTACATACCTCTCAAAAATCCCGGTATGTGTGAATATGGATTTTCATTCTCTATACCATGAAATGTGGGAAGCGGGGCACTAGGTGGGGTCTCAACGCTACATCCTCGGCGGGAGGCCTTGATGCGGAAGGGCACCATCTGGGAGGTGTATGTGTTCCTAAATGACTTTATATCTTTATTGATTCCTGGGGTGCTTGTTGACTTTGTTGTTCCTCAATTAGAGGATCCATTTAGTCCATTCTGCTGCGATTTCTGACCCTTGTTCAATTGGTGCACTCACTCTTTGCCCAGTCTCCACAGTATCCCTCTGTCCCGGGTGCTGCATAAACACACAATTACCTGAAAATGAGACCACAATGAAACCACAAACAAAACACGACAAAGAAAGGTCGGTGTTAAATGGAAACAATGATAATAAAAATAAAATAGATGGCGCGAGTAGAAGAAAATTACAGTTCACACTTAATTCAAAAAGATTTGAAGGTCACCTACACTTGTAATGTGGATTATAGTACACGACAACTCATCATGCGTAGTTTGGAACCATCCCGTGGCGCTACATTTGATTAGTGCCACGGTGGAGTGAAGCCGAAATCCATGATATTTGTTTCCTATGTTCCTCCCTACTGCCCAAGTAGTCAAGCTACTGCCGAGTATGGCGATCTAAGGTGAACAGGGATGGGTTTCATCCCCTGAATGAGTTTGCATTAGTGTTTGAAAAGTGGTGAGGCTTTAGTTTGGATTTTCGGTTTTGTTAAAAATAGTGGAGGTTGGTTGTTCAGTTACTTCAATAATAAGCTTAAATGAAGAGTGTGAAATGGTAACGAGGCTTGGGTCAGCTTGATAACATGGGGTATTACGGTGTCCTGGTTATTTCGCATTAGGACAATTGACATATAGTCAAATGCAAAACGGATCTTTTGTTTAGCTATAAAAATACAACCACAAAGCCACTCTCACATTTGTGAGTCGACTCAGAGTACTAAGCATTGGTCCATTCGGTTTGAAACCTAGCATTTAACCTCATTCCCATGGCTCGTAATGTATCTAAGAATATCGGTACATCTACCAGTAAATGCTGCTTGAACCTAAAAACATAGCCAGTATTGACAAAAAGGAAAAGACATTAAATGGCATTAAACCCCAGTTTGGAAAATTTGGGAACTTCATAATGCGTACGTAACAAATGAACATGAGGACAGCACATGCAGCCAAGCGAAATGTAGCCCTTCTCTTCAAGGCTATGAGGCTTGTAAGCATCCCGCGAGTTGTCATCCTCGAGTGTGTTTAATGACGAAAATGAGAGAAGGAGGAGAGAGCGAAAATGGGGCCCCAAAATGAAAACTGGAAAAACTTTATAAAATGAAAAAAGTTGCTTAGGGTTACAAAATTTTGGGGCTTATATAGTCAACTAAAGTGTGAAATGCAAAAGGCCTAAAATGAGAATTTGCATAAGGAATGAAAATGGTAATATATCAAAAGCGTGGTCGTTTGGCATCGAAAATTCCAAGGAAACCGCAGTGAGTTTGCATTTGTCGCGAATTTATTAGCATAACAAAATTTGGCTGTGCTGGCCCATTAATATTCTTAGGAAATTCACAAGAAGATAAGCGAAATTGAGAAATTTATGAACGATGAATTTATTACTGTGACCCCATTATTTAAGCGAAAATTTGTGTGAGATAGCGAAAGTGGGTGTTTTGCATGGGAATAGTGAATTTATTAGATAATGACCCATTAACTAGCAAATTTTCACATGTGGTACAATGCTTGATTCCAGTAGCGAAATTTTATGATCTGAAAATCCCTGTTTTGCCCTACGCATCCTTGCAACCTTTTAACTACGTCCACTTCACATTTCTTCATCTTTGATGGATTTGAAAACCTTTACAATGAATCCCTGCGACATTAGAGCCAAATATCTTGACATCAAACTTAGACTAATTAGTGAGACATGAGCTTGTAGAAATTACCAAAAACAAACTGAAATGGGATTAGTGAAACTAAATTGGACTGCACACGCTAGTGGCTTAAGTGATATGATTAGTGCGTAAAAGCGCTGAAAACCTATTTTGAATAGGGCTGAATAAGCGCTTTGGGCACATCGCCTTTAAGAGTCGGATCGACTCAAGCTATCATAGCCCACGAGGCCCGGTGCGAGGGACGGTAGCTCACTTTGGCGAGTTCGACTACTGCGCACGGAGCCCGCATGACCCTAGAGTGAATTAGCTCAGGCTATGTCGCCTGAGGCCTCGGCTCGAATGATGGCTAACTTTGTGAGTTCGACTACTACACCCTGGACCACCGCGGCTGGGAAGTCGAATCATTTCCATTCTCTCCTTGAAATGGGCCTCGGCGCCACAGGCGATAACTCACTTTGTGGTCGACTGCACACGAGACCCGCGTGACTGGGAGTCGAGATCGGCTCAGTATATCGCCGACGAGGCCTCGGTGCCGGACGAAGCCTTCGGTTTGTGAGTTCGACTACGCACACAGGGCCGTGCGGCCTAAGTCGGTCATTTCATTTATACCACCTGAGGCCCACGGTGCGAGGCCAATGGCTTCAGTTTGTGAGCTCGACTACTACTTGCCGCGGTGCGTCTGACCTAAGAGTGTCGGATCATTTCGGTATTGTTTTCGTAAGGCCTGGTAGCACAGGCCATTTCGGTTTGTGAAGTTGTTACTGCCTGAACCGTACGGCCTTTAGAGTCCCGGTCTGCTCATTGTCGACCCTGAGGCCTTGGCGCCGAGGTGACAACTTCGATTTGAAGGCTCGACTACCATTTCAGTTGCATTTAACCGAGTCATTTATTTCAGACGGTATTGCGGAACCTCATTTGATTTGAAGGCTGTGTACTGTTCGACCAATTTAGCCTAAAGGCCTCGGCGCGAGAATGACGACTCATTTTGAAGAGCTCAGCTACTGCCTCGGGCCGTGCGACCCCGAGTACTTAAGTTAGGCTGGGCATTTAGTCCACAAGCCTCGGCCGGGTTGAAGAATTAGGCGCTGCCGATTAAGGCCATGCGACGAGTCAGTTCCCGGCTCGGGGCAAGGTAGCGCATGGGCCTCATTTCCCGATTTGAAGAGCTGTTGCTCGACCCAAGGCTGTTGTGAGCCCGATTCATTTCAGGAGGTGGCCAGCGGAGCCAGTAGCTCGATTACAGCGGGCCGTGTAGCGAGCAGTAGCTGAGTGGCGGGAGACAACAAAAGAGTGTCAAACTAATCAAGCCCTTCTAAGTAGCCACGTGGGGTCACGCCGATGCGAGAAATGTTACGGCCACGCACACGCTACCTGTACCTGGTGAGGCTGGCGATGGGGTTTGAAAAATAAAGCCCCGCGTGGGCGCTCGCCGTGCAGAAGAAATGAGCCCAATGAAACACTGAGCCCCCAGCGGTTCAATGGCCGGTCCTCTCTTGCTTGGCAGATAACATGGGTAATGGGAAGGCCCACATTCCCTGTCGGCGAATCCATGACTAAGGGAAGGATAATAAAATAGCCTCTTGTCCTGCAATCGACCCAGTCTCACCGATGAGGAAAAGTAGGATAATTCTAATAGCCCATTTATCCTGTAAATCAAAATCAAATCTCATCGATAAGGAAGTAGGATGTTTCCCGATAGCTGCTTATCCTGTAAATCAAACGAATCTCACGAGAGGAAGATAATTCTGATAGCCATCCCTTTAATATCCCCTTGTCATCCAAATAAGACGGAAATATCCATCAGTAGGAAAAGAATCCTTACTACCCTCAATTGGAATAATATACACTATAAATACCAGATACCCCATCGGTAAAAAGTACGCAACATGTTCGCCCTCCCTAGTATGGCCTATCTTTCTCTCGGAGAAAGAATGGCTTAGAACTTTGTCAGATGACTGAGTGACCCCGGAGCCATTCTTCTTTCTTATCTTTGCGGAGGAGTGCCCCATCCGGCTGCGGATCAACAGCGACGGTCTGGCCTTCGGCCAGGCGATCCGAGGCTGCAGGACCCGTTCCCACGGTCCAAGTAGGCCCCGTGCGCTTTAGTGATCCCCGGTTGAAAAAGGCATCATCATAAGGTTTTTAATGGGATTGAGGACCCAAAACAATGTGGTGGTGCATTTGAGAGTGACGAGGAAATGGCGGGCATAAGGCTTAATTTTTGCGGATGAGGAAGTGTTGAAGAGACCGTGCAGCACCCCAGTGTGAGACTTCATAAAATAAAGACCTCAGGATTTGGCTTTATTACGTGTGGTGACCCTCGGCTTTTGCAGGGAGTTCGGAATGACTTGGACTTAGATTTCAAGAGGAGATCTAACTTGATGGAATATTTAAAATATTTTGAATACTAAAAATCTTAAGTTATCATTCTGAAATAATATTTTATGATTTTTACGAAAAATCTTAATATTAAAATGAGTTAATTAGGAAATGGAGAATAGAAAGGAGAGTAAAATAGGGATAAAAAGTGCGCCCATCGAGGGATGGAAGCCGGCGTGAATAAGGAAAAAAGGGCTGTAATCACGATTAAAAAAAAACAAGCCTGCATACATTAGGATGGAGAAAGGAAATAAGGGAGGGAGGCGAAATAGGGACAAGCTTTGGGGTTTCTCACCAAGATTGAAGATGATACCAATAGAAGAGGTGGTTGACGCATTCGCGTAGCTATATTGCTGATGCTAGAGACGTGTTGACGGAAAGGTTGTTTTTTTTTTTTTTTTTTTTTTTTTTTTCGGTTTTGTTCCAAATGTGTTGGGGTTTTGGGGGTTTTATGGAGGATTTGATGGCCACAAGACGGATCGGCCTCCCAAAGGCGTTCGCATTCGCTGTGATTCGTAAGGCGCCAGCTGCTTCTCTAGCGTTTCAACGAAGAAACTACGCACATGTATACTTGTTTTTTGGGGATGCCTTGGGCTTTTTAGGCCACCTCGCAGGCGTGCCTAAAAGCGCTGAAAACATTGCTAAGGACCTGGCAAAGTATATTCTATTTTCTAGCTTAGGACCAAAAAATAGTTCACTTGATGCCCTAAGGCTTGACTCTAACCACAAATCTTCATTTCCAGCTCAAAATTGTCTTCTCCCATATTTGGAGATAATGAGGCAAGCTTTTTGGAGTTCAAATTCGATGACAAAATCTCATTTTCAACTCCCAAATCACTATTCATTTTCAAATTAGAATGTTTAAAGAATATGATATATGAAATAATTTATTTTTATTTAAATATAAATATAAAATTATATTAAAAATAAATAAAATTCTAATAAATGAAAATATATTAGGAAACCTAAACATGGGTTTAAAAGTGATAGATATTATATTAGAGCATCATATTGCATTAGAAAAATAAAGCAACATTAATAGAAGCTACATAATATAATTACATTAACTCAAATGACCAAAAATATAATATAAAACTAGCCTGTGGTAAAAATGTTGGTATTTAAATTTAATTTAATGTTGGTATTGAACTAGTTAGTAAAATCTGTGCTATAATTTACAATATAAATAAAAAAGCATTATATCATTATCCCAAAAATAATTTTAATATAAACATGCAAATTCATTTTATTTATAAAAATAATTATAAATTAATAAATAAATTAATATTCCCAAAATAAAATATATTAAAATTATTTTGCTTTATATTGTATATGGAAGAAAATTCAAAATTAATAAAATAATAGATAATAAAAAAAATATATCTTAAAATAAATATTATTACAACAATTATTTTATTATTATAAGAGAATAAAATAATGAAGAGAATAATAATATAATATTAAAATAATAAAGAGAATAGTGAACACAATTCCACATCTCCAAATTTGGAGATGGAAATGGAGGATGGTTGAAGTGCATTTTTTGGGTGCAAATCTCCTAATATGGAGATGAAATTAAAAATGGAGAATGGTTGGAGTTACTCTAAGGCCTTGACATTATACACCTGCAAATCCACAGAGACATTCCTGTCGGTAGAACTACCATGCACTGGTTGCATTAAAAATGATGCACCTTTCGAACTAAAATAAAATATTTCCTTATTGAGGTATGGTAAAAACAAATAAATAAGCGACTCACACATAAATGACCTCGGTTTGCCTTCTTCTGAGACAATTAGTCACGGGGGATAGGTTCTCCTGCTTTGAATGGCAAAATCGCCCCGTCTCTTTCCATCCTCTTGAACTTTGGTCAGACTCGGCACACTTGGAAGATTGAGGAAGAAGTGTGAAACGATAAAATAAAAACGCCCATGCACGGGCCTACAGGTTGCCCAAAATAGAACAAATGTTTTAGATGCACGAAGAGAAAGTTGACATTAAGAAGCTAATGGCTCCCGATATTTACACTCATGGAAATTTTTGCGACTTCATCATTGACAACGGTATAGTTTGCTTTCGACAATTTTAACATCAACTATGGTAGTATGGTTCAATAACTAGAACTTGTCAAAATCAAATCTCTCATTATTTTGGATGTTAAAAAATATAAATGGGGTCTAATGGAAACTCTTATGAAGAGACAGCTGAGTGTACCCTTTTTATGGATATAAGAATCTGAGATCTGATGGATGCTACATTGGCTCGAGGCATCATACGATTTAATAAGATTAGTATTAGAATTCTTATTAGTTATTAAATATGGATGTATAGCACTAGAATAAATTTCTATTAGTTAAACCAAGGATGTTGCTAAATTATCACCAGCTCATATCTTTGGTGATATACATTTAAGAAGAAAAAGAGCTTAATTTTGGGGATCTCATCCACCCTGAGCTTTCATTTCCAAAATGGATAAGGTTGATAGAGGGAAGATAATGGGACGCGTGTCTGAATTTGCAAGTAATTCTTAAATATGGATGTACCTTTATGTATAAACTTTTGTTAGTTAAACTATTACCAGTTCATATGCTGAATGCACATTTCAGAAAGAAAAAAAAAAGAAACAGAATACCTTAATTTTTAGGATCTCATGCACCATAAACTTGTTCACAAATGGCTAAGTTGATACAAGGAGAAGATAATATAGGGACAATGATAAATGAACCCAAAGTAGTAACTAATGCGGTCAAGGTTCATGGTAATGGAGTTGACATTTGTTTCCTTTGTGATGCTAATGAAGTTATGTTTTTCTTTTTTCGTTTTCCACAACTTATTAAATTGATTTCATTACAAAATAAAGCCAATAAAGCGATAGGCAATTTATCCAGCAAAAAATGAGAAGATTTGTGACCTTACGCGAAGCCTCGACGAGATACAAGCGGTTTTGACAAGCTCCCGAAGGCAGTTAGAGATTTTAAGCCTACGAGATCTGAGACCTGAAGATACTACGAATTCTGATAAATGACAACTTATTGTGATTGGTTGTAAAGTAGTGAATAGAGATAGATCAGAGACAAATCTAGAAAAATGCTTGCATGCTCTGGGAAGGCGGTTTTCAAACCTTCTCTTTAATTTGTTTGAACATGTGTGAAGCGAATGACATATAAAGAGACACATCCATGAAGATAGAGATGCTCACAAGAAGGCGGGTTTTCCACACGATGTGGTGTATATAAGGAATTACATGAGGTGTGTGAAGCCCATGAGTCTATTGAAAAGGTTGTTATTATGTTTTTCATTAAATTGTATATACTTATAAAAAAATGTTTTCAGCATTGTGTCTAGCATATCTAAGCAAGGCGAAAACATATATTCATATCGATTGAAATTGACAAAATGAAGATGGCCAAAACAAAGGAAGAGATTAGTGTAATATGTGATCGAAATGACAACTCACCCATATGTCCTTCCTGAAAATTTGAGACCTGGCGAAATTAGAGTTGTGAAGTCGAATGTACATGATGGAGTCATAAGATAAGGACCCATATATATATATATATATATATATATATATATATATATATATATATATATATATATATATATATATATATATATATATATATATATAGATAGATAGATAGATAGATAGATAACTTCTGAAAAATCGAATTAGAACGGACACTTATCCTCTCAATTAGGGAGGACAGAGACCAGTTATACTTGAGTGGTGGGAGGTCGAGTCTCTAATTTAGAAAGACGAATTGAGTCTCTATTTAGGAACGGAATAATTTCCGTCTCCAAATCCTGAACTGAGGAAATCATTCGTTTCTAAATAAACGGAAATAGAACCCAGAATTGTTTAGTCTCAATTAGAGGCGGAAAAAATTTGTCTTTGATTAGAGAACCGAGAAAGTTCGGGTCTGATTACATCAAAAAAGGAATGAGGAATAATTTAGATCTAAATTTGGGACAATCATTCGTTTCTAAATAGAGATGGAATAGAGAGAATGGTTCTAGTCTCTGGTGGGTGGAAGAAGTAAGATCTTTGATTAGAGACCAGAGGAGAGTTAGTCTGCGAGTCCCGTCTAAAAATAGAGAAAGCAAATTATTTAGTCCCAATTTGGAGATGAGAAACGTGAAATGGAATAATTTTCATCTCTAATTAGAGACGGAATAAAATCCGTCTTTGATTAGAGACGGAAATTTCCGTCTCAAATTTGGAATGGGGAATCATTAAGATCTTTATTTGAAACGGAAATTGGGGGCAGAATTTAGTCTACAATTATGACATTTGAAAAAAAAAAGATTATAAGATATAAAAAATTCAAAATCTCTTTATCCCTCAAACAATATAGGTTTTATCTCTAATATTTATTTATTTTAGAAAATATCTATTTGTCCCTCCCCATTTTTGAGATCTATAATATCTATGTATTTTTATCTACTTTTATAAGTAATGAAAAAACATAAAATGAAAAAAACACAACAAATTTAGATATAATACATCATTATTAAAACTAATGATTTTTGTAAACATCACTTAAACGTAATGAAACTCTTAAACAAAAATAAATCAATCATATGTTAAATGTAACCAAATTTTCTTAAAACAAATAAAAAAATCTCTAGTTGGTCATGTATCGCACCAAAAACACTACTGTTTTGAAATCAAATCCTAATCTCCAGATTCATGTGAAGATTTATGAGTTAAGAAACTCTCACTCCAATTTTCAGATAGATCACACCTGAGACGAGCGGGTCGAGACCTGCAGTCAAATCTGAATGAGTGAAAAAATTAGATTTTCTATCTTAAGACCCAGGAAATATAGCTATTGTTTCCATGCGAAATATATTCAGCCGGGACTGAAATCCAGTCTCCACCAGATTCTGTGAATATTTATGAGTTAAGAATCTCTCCTCAATTTCGAATGGAATCACACCCATAAACGAGCGGGATCGGACCTACGTGAAATCCCTAGGCAGGTGAAGAGAAAAACTTGATTTTCTATCTTAAAACCAGGAATATAATACATTTCCCATGCGGCGCTCTATGAATATTCGGAATGATGATCATAAACATACCCAAAATTCGAGCCGATATGCGGTTAAAAACAATGATCAAAGTCTTACCTTTAAATCTCGTTCGAGTGAAGCAAAAATCAATATTATTTGTTGTGAGTACCAACTTTCGAATGGAATCTGAATATAATCTACCCATAGTTCCTTTGACCTAGATCTATGTATTTATTTCAAACATATCCAAAATATAGAAGGATCTAACGGTTAAACAGTAATGAGCTCTTGCAGCCCAGACCTTGTACTAAAACCGTTTCAAAATCTCAGAAATAACTTATGAACTACGAAAATCAGCCATTGGAAATTTCCATCGAGACCGTCCAGTGATTTCGGGTGTTGAGTGAAACGTTATATCAAAATTTGAGATCGGTCATTTCGAAGTTTGATGGTTCGATCGATATCAAATTCCTTGGATCTCCTCTCATTCTCCCTTCTCTTATTCCTTCCTTCTTTTTCTTTCTCCCTTTTCTCACTTCCCTCCTTTTTCTTTTCCTCTTTTTCCTTTGGGCTCCACCCACTCTCTCATTTTCTTGTTTTTTTGGATCCATCCTCTTCTTTTCTCCCCCACCTCCGTTTTCTCCTCCTTCTTTTCTCCCCTACCTCCTTTTGTCTTCCTTTATCCTAAAAAAATAAAAACATCTTCCCCTAAAACCCTCTTTTTTTTTGGTCTACAGTTAGTGACATGACTTATGACAGTTTAACAAACATTGTTAAAAATATATCATAAATGTATTAGTTCAAATGTAGATTATTTGTACTAAAAAACTAGAATGGTCTTAATTAACCAAAAAGTAAATTAACCTTATGTTAATTTTTTTTTAAATATCTACTTAATTTAAATACTTATTAAAAATATTCGTTTTTATATTAAAAAAAATTAAAATTATTTGAATGATTTCGTTATAAAGTATAAATATTAATTTGTTAATAAAAATAAACGGGGAATAAAATTCCATTTCCCTAACAATAGAAACGAATTCAATCTGTGAATTTGAGACTTGGGACTTACAATTGTTGCAATTTATATGAATTTATATGATTTTACTTGATATATTATAAATTTCGAGGCATTTTATCGAAGATAACTTAAAATTTTATTTATAATTAAAGGTAAATTATTAATTATCAACTTATTTATATGAGAGGATCATTTAAGGTCCTTGTTTCATTCCACCAAGAACATAATCTTTATAAAAATTATTTCTTTCGAATTAACATGGTTCATTTATGGCTATATTTCTTTCAAACATGGTTCATTTTAAGGCCTATATTTCTTTCAAACATGGTTCATTTAAACATATAAGTGTGAGCTTTCCGTAAACCCCAAATTACAATTTCAAAAATTTTAAAAGAGCTTTTAAATTATCACAAAAATCAACATAATCACATAAATTAAAATTAATATATCACAAAAAATATACATTTCTATACAAATTAAAGCATAGAATTAAAAATAAGTTATTTATCATTTAATGCTGAATATTAAATAAAAAAACAAATAAAATTTAATTTTGTAATCATATTTATTTAAATAAGCAAAATCATACTTATAAATATAAATATAATTTTTGCAAATATATTATAAATAAAACCATTACCAAAAAAATATTATTTTATTTTCATTTGAAAAAAAGTTAACTCTAAAATTAACATATTTTTAATATATTTGTTTTCCAAAAATGCTTCTATAGTATTCCCCATTCATTTCGAAACTCCTTCCCTAGTCTCTCTTATTATGTGGCTCATCTCTCCCATAAATAGAAGTACAGCAGTTGAATGACAAATGTATATATATATATATATATATAAATTAATTTGCATTAAACTTTTTTTGGTGGTAAAGTTAAACTCGAAGAAGAAAAAGGAAGGTTTGGCCCCTCAACTCAGTAGCTTGCCCCCTCCGCCCGCTCTCCTTCATCACGGGACCCTCCCAAAAACCTACTTTATCTCTCCCAGAAACAATCCCACAATTCACTCTCGTCTCCAAACACAAGAGCCCATTGAGGCCCAACCATAGACCCCAAAATTCACCATCACCGTGTGACAAACTCTCAGGCCATGTTCCAATCCAGTATTTCCGAAAGAACTGCATTGTCGATCCCTACGCCGCCACCCCTTTGCTGCTCACGATACTTTAGAAGCTCCACGGGGTACCAAATCTCTACGATACTCGAACAATGGTTTCGATTCTACGGTCATTGGGTGTGAAAGTTGGGTCTGATGGAAATGTTGGTCAGCGACGAGGTTGGAGTGCAGCAGAACCTTGGTCGGAGGGAGAGTGAGAATGTCGAGGGTGGGTTTTAGTGATTGGGCCATTGCGGCTCGGTCGACGAGCGGTGGCTTTTGCCGGTGGGTGTGATATTGGGGCTATTGATTGATTTATACATTGGGGCTGCGTGCCCTCGGCGTATCGTTGAGTTGAGGTAAGTTTACTTATGGGGTCTTGAAATATAATTGATTTATCATTCTTTTTCATTGTCTTTTCCTGTGAATTGCTTGGGGTTTTAAGTGTTTAGGTTATGTTAGAATTTGTGGATTATTAGTAGTGCTTGCTTGTTCATGTCTGAATGTTGGATTTTGGAAATATTTGTTGTTAGAAATGGTCTAAATTTGTGGAGTGTTTGGGATAAAATGGGTTACGGGTTAATTTGCACATCATATCAACATCTATATGATAAGTTTTGGAGTTATTATTTTGTGTTAATGTCGTTGGTAGATAATTGAATAATTTCGTGATGAAATTTCCTAGCCAGTTATTAATTTTGTAGAGTTGAAGTTTTGATGTCTGTTTCCTGTGATGCATTATCCATTCTTACATTTGGTTGATAAATTTAATAGTCAGTTCATTTCACATAGCGTGCAGCCTTTAAGCGCTTGTGTTGTTTGCACGGGTTCACTCATCTGACATTTAAATAATTCCTCTCTTTAGTTAAGTTTGATCCTTCTTTCCTTCCTAGATTGTATTCTCGACTTGAAGAAAACTTTTGGAACATTCATTCGGAGCTATACAGTACAAGTAGTAGAAATTTGGAGTTTGTAATGTAGATATTTTATGGACTTAATTGCATGGTTATTCACTTTCGTAGGTCAATGCCGTACGGGTTTTGGTGAATAAACGAGCTGCAGGTGTAAGTGAAGTAATGAAGCGACTCAAAATACCTTATTATATGCAATTATCCACGCAATTTGGTAGACATAGCGCAATGAGTTCTTTCTTAGGTTACCTTGCTCTTCACTGACAAGCTGAGCTCATTTTTTCTAGTTGTCCTCCCCCAAAAGTCTGTAGTTTGTCAACTTGTTTTCTATGAAGTTTTAGGATAATTGATCGGTACTTTTCTTGCATGTAATCCCGGTTCAAGCACTTTCTATTGTTAAAAAAATAATAGCAAATTGCATTTCTTCAAGTTTCTGTTTGTGCATGTTTAAGTTTGCAAATATCTTGTTAAGATCAGTTTTTAATCTTCATTGGGAATATGGGGGTGAGACGAATAGTATTTCGAGAAAACCTCTATATGCTTATAATTGTGGTCCTAACGATTACAAAATGCGAAAAATCTTGTTCTTGGTGGGGTTGGAGTATCACGGTAATTGATGGATCAAAGTTTGAACGGCGACCTTTAGGAACAACTTTGCAGGTAGCTAGCTACGATTAGAATCTCATTACTTATATTTTTGTGTCCTTATGTTGTACATATGATGTTGGTAGTGGATGAATCGACATTGGGCAATCAGGTAAATAATACGTGGTAAACAGTATTGTGGAAGGAGAACATGCATCGACATCAGGGTTGTTTGGCGTGGTTTCCCTGATCCCTTGAGTGGAAGATTCTTCTTTTGGAGATGACACAAATTATTATATTCCTTCCTTCTCTTTGTTGTGATTGGTTTGCTCTCATCTATGATGCATTATTAGTAGAGACTATGCTGAAATTTTGCTTGTTTTATCCTATCTATAGAGTTCCTTAAATTTGTAACTACCATCTAAATTGTCTTGCTTTCCCCAGCTGAGATCACTGATGGAGTTCTAATATTATTAACTTTCATTGGAAAAGCAGTCAATGAGTGAGAGAGATCGGAATTTTTAGAGATCTCTCCGGAAGAGAATAACAATGGGTTGGTTTCATTATTACATAAGAGGAAGGATATATATAAGCCGAGTTCCTTGAGTTATTAGCTTTTCGCATATGTCATTTTCCTGTTTTTGTTAATATGATAAAGTACCATTTAAGTCCGTTATTTTAGATTAACCAATTCTTTTAATTCTATAATGTCATATTAGTTCGGTCCGGTAGTGGTTTATGAAAGATTTATTACGTCCATGTTGTGGAGGAGGACGAGGTGGAGTCCTAAACTTCTGTCCTTGCCCTCGTTAAAAAGAGAGGAAAAGAAAAAAGATGCGTGAGACACTGCTCCTCTGGGGTTGTTTAGTGTGGAGATTTTTATGTTTTGGTTTGTGATATCAAAAATTTGGAGCTTGTCTTTGTAATTCTGGAATGGGGGTATGGCTTTTGGGTAGTCCTTTTTCCAATCTAAGTTTAAACAAAAATTGAGAGTGATATCTCCTGATCTCAATGTGGATGGGAAAGGAAAATATGGGTATGGAAACATCTATTTTGGAGATATCACTCTGATTTGACTTCATTTGAAGGTAGCATAAACTTTAATTTTATCCTGACTACATTGAGTAGAGTTTTGGTAGATTCTTTATAGAAATAGAAGGAAAAAATCGAATAAAAATTATTGACTCTTTATAAATGTATTCAGATTCTCCTTCTTTAATGAAAAAGATAAAATTGGAGGGGTTGGAAAAATCATTGGGGTGATTTTTTCTTTCTTTCTTTTATTTCCCTCTCATTTCTTTTCTTTTCCTTTTGGGATGGTTTTGTTTCTCTCAAATGAATCTTGGTTTCTCTGCATTGTTTTGTTTCTTTATTAATGAGGGGATCAACAACAATAGTAAATATAAAACATGAAACAAATGATTCAGTATTGAGATATGGAACCAAGGAAGACCCGAGCCCATCCACTTGCTTGATAGAGTTCATTTTGTAACTATTTGGTTTTTTAACAATTTTGTTCATAGAATAGAAAACACAAAAACTGCGTTTGTGATAAAATATATATATATATATATATATATATCTTAGTGCTGTTTGGTTCCTCTTTTTAAGCAGTTTTTGAAAGCGGGGTTATTAAAATGATGTTATCTAAAAATTGTTTCTTATTCTAATTTGGGTTTGTTTGGTTCTATTTTAAAAAATTGTTTTTGAAATCATAATAACACCATTATGATGTTTTCCGAAAATTGTTCTTGTTATCTGAATTTAGTGTTTTTTTGTATTCATTATTTTGGGAATGTCTTGTTCTCATTAAAAAATGCACATTAAGTACATTTCTATAATTACGTAAATTTATGTGCTTATAATGTAATTAGCAAGTAATTTTCATCACTGGTTGCTACCCATGAAGAATGCTCATAGAAAGCCACAGAGATTTTTAAGAGTGACTTCTGGGCCAGTATGTCTTGGAAGAGGTGTTCTGAGGACACTAAGAATTTGTAGTTTGATTGGTAGTTGGTATATTGTGTTTGGTACATTTGACGTGTATTACTATTTTATTATCTACGTGTACTATTGATTTTATAATTAATAGAAAATATAATTAGTTCTGACTTTTTTTAATGACTATACATTAATTTAATTCTTAAATCTAGAACTTTATGATTATATAGTGAAATCTTTCGCGTATGGGTTGATTAGTAATAAAGCTAAAACACGCACGTCAGTGGCTACAGTATGTCTCTAGTGAATTAGGACGGAAAATTCGTCTACGGTGGTCTCGTCGGAGGCGGAATTGAACTAGTCTTTGATTAGAGACGGAATCCGTCGGTCTTTGATCGAGACGGAATCAATTCGGTCTGCGATTGAGACGAAGTCCAATCAGGTCTCTTATCGAGGACGGAATGGAATTCGGTCTCGTCGGAGACGGAATCAATCAGGTCTCTCATCGGAGACGGGGCCAATTAGGTCTCTAATTGAGGCGAAATCGTCACGGACACAATTAGATACCGGCGTTTAAAGGCCAAGAAAGTGTCTACAATCGAGTCCTGGTCAGTTTCCAGACCAGGATTAGAGCCAGGTATTAAAGTCTCTATGGTACCAGTTTTCTTGTAGTGAGATAGATAGATAGATAGATATACATACCTTATGGTTACACCTGAATTACAGCACCACAGTTAGGTTTTAGGAGGCAAATGGGTAGGAAGGTCCTTTAGTTAGGGAGAACTAAGAGGCTAATTCAATGGCATCGGAAGATTTTTAAAAGTGAGCTTTATTGGAAGAAATTGTGAAATAGTAGAAAGTACGGTTGGAAGGAGACATATACAAAATTATTTCATAGAGTAGTAAATCACATAGAGGCTTGTTGGTAGAGTGGATGGAGTTGGTTGTTTGAGTGAGAAGAGATCGAGAGGGGCATCGAATGCGTATCGACATCTACATCTTGAAAACATAAGTGGAACTAGTTGTAACAGGTTGTCCTTTGAATGGAAATTTAGTATTTGGAGATTCCTTTCTCGATATTCTCAGCTCTTTCGGCTTTGACCCCCAGGGACCAATAGTGGGTCTAATAAGTTTACCACATGGCTTTTGGCAATTGTGTTTGGAACTGCTTGACCTGAGAGTGAAGTGATGGATTTCCTTTGGAATCCATGAATAAGTTATTTGAAAAAGTTTGAAAGTAACTCCCTTGTCTCTAGTCCCAAAGTGGCACCAAATTGGAAGGAGTTTAGGATATTAGCTTAGTGGAGAGCGTGTCTGGGGACATTGGTGGGTTCTAGTAAATGAGGTAAGGAAGTGGCAGTCAGTGGTGTCTACATCTCGAAATGCCTTTATTGAAATGAAACAAATTCTTGATGTCATTCTTACGCAAATGGGGCCATTGACCTTGTTTTAAGTGGTTTATTAAATTGATTCTGCATAATCTAGAATAAAGGGCTATGATCCTATAAGTGGAGCCTTTTGTATCTGAGTCTTGGAAGATGGGTTTTGGCCATGGGGACTGAGTGGTGGATAATATAGGTGTAAATTCAGCCCATGGTCCAATTGGTTTTCTAGTTACAGAGGGTTGATGCGAGGAGACTCTCTTGATTATTATTTAATTGTTTTGGCAATGGATGCTCTTAGCTTTCTTCCTAAGAGAGTTAGAGACATGGAATTCGTATCGAGTTCTATTGTGGAAGTTAGAAGTGGCAAAGGACTGATGATGTATAAATGTATGTTTATGGATAATACATTAATTTTTTGTAAGTACCAGATGATGCATCTTTATTAGATTTTGATGTGGTGTGAAGTGACACAAGGGCTAAAGATTAACCAAGAAAAAAATGAGATGATCCAAGGAGGATGCATAGTTTTAAAAGGCATAAGGGACACCTAGGTGCAAAAGTCTTCTATAACTTAGGCACAAGGCACAACACAAGGTGCGAAACTGAATAAAATGAAATGTAACTTTGAATGCATATTAATTTTATAAAATATGATTCAAAGTCTAATTAATTATTTTTTTTTCTTTGATAATCGTGTGTCCAGTCGCCTTGCGCCTCACCTCGACTAATCACATGAGCCTTGAAGTTAACACGGCAACCCCAACGGCCCTGCGACCTTGAACTGACATTAGAGAAAACAAAGTCTAATAAATTAATTAAACCCTTGCATTAATCGCAACTTCCATCTAACAATCGTATCTGTATCCACCCCCTGCAAAGCCCATACATGCATTGCCCTATTGGTTAAAGAATCTCTTTGTCCAAGAATAAAAAGCGCGAGATCACAAAAGTCCAGCCTGGAACCACTCGTCCATAATATCAACTTCTTCGCAAACTCTCAAACCTTGCACAAAGATAAAAAGCTTCTTCTACTTCAGCAGAAAGCTCAAACCTCAACAAGATGATAACCTCCCACCCCATCTATAAGGACGCTTCCTTTCAGCCCACTAACTTAGCAGAAAAAGTCTGGCCATTAAGGCTTCTGCACTCTCCCATTTGACATGGTAAATTGAGAGACTGGTTGTTCGTTGGAGCAAAACCCAACCAAAGAAAGAGGAATTCTCCAAGACCTTTCTTCCACCTCTCATGTGGAAGATAGTTTCCCCAATTTACAACAAGTCAAGAATTTATGGGAGGCAATTGAAAGGTGGTCAAACTTTAATAAAAACAACCCCGACTCAACCCCTTCGCCACTCAGGTAGCTCCCTTTTAAGAAAAAACCAAGGAGATCCTTTTTGCTTCCTCAAAATGCAGCAAGCATAAAAGAAATCTTCTAGTCTCATTGTAGCTTCTCCCTTCATCTAGTCCTTTCCTCTAAACCTCCAGGTTTTTTCTGGCAACAAGCCTCCACCCCTTTGAAAAGCATAGAGAGGCCCTTTCCTTGAAACCAAATCCACACTATGAAATTGTGACTCCTCTCTATAATCTCACGAGTTACCTTAACTTTAACATGATCAATCTAAATTACAAAGACTTTGATTCTATTGCAAACCAACCTCTATTCCCCCATACCTTTTCATGAAGCATTCGCTCAAAAGGAACCTTGTGGCTATTACATCTTATAAGAACTGCCATGTTATTTTGATCTATCAACAAATTCACTAAATATCATAATACATGTGATACAAAACTAGAACTAAGTAAAATTAATCAATAAATATTTCAAATGATATTATTTAATATGTGGTTATCATAATTCTAAAAACTTAGCTTTCGAGAAACATTTAAGATAGTAAATAGTGGTCATGTTATTTATAGAATAACCTCCAGAGTCTCTCCAATAACAGCCACAAGAACATTCTTCTGATCCCATATTGTGATAACATCAAAGTGAATGGCCAATGCAGCCATCAACTGAAATAAGATTGCCATGTTTTCCTTAAAAACAAAAAGATTTAGCTTTTAATTACCAGGTCAATATATCGTTTCAGCTTCAGGTGAGCATATTAAAGAATTGGGAGGAATGAATTCCCTTGTATTTTTCATTGATCCATTGTGAATATATATATACAAAAGTCAATCTAACTTTTCTAATAGATTACAACTCTTATAAGACAAGTTTCATAACAGGTTACAACTCTACATGTAAAGTAGATATATGATATAACACTCCCACTCAAGTTGGAGGAGCATAGATATTAATCATGTCCAACTTGTTACATAGATAACTAACCCGGTCCCCACATAGGCCCTTTGTGAAAATATCATCCAATTGTTCTCCGGGCCTCATATATTATGTAAATCAATGAGTTGAATTTCTTTCATCAACAAAATGACAATCTACCTGCTAATATGTGCTTAGTTTGTTCATGGAACACAGATTAGAAGCAATATGAAGGGCAGCTTGGTTGTCTACACCCAGTTTTATTGAGATCGGTGTTTCAATGCCTAGCTTCCATCAAGAGCTTATGCGAAGCCATGATCTCCCTGCACACATGATCCACACACGCTTCATTCGTAGATCGTGACGATTAAGAGAGACAAATAATCACTCTCTTACTCTTCCATGAGACTAGATTCCTCCAATGTCACATATTCTTAGCTGACCCTGGTCTTCTTCGACCTCGCCAACTCCAAGAGACGTAAAAGCACTAATTTATTATGCCCATGATTAGTCAGAGAAAATACCACATCCCGAGGCTCCTTTCAAGTAACATAGAATCGCTCAATACCGCCCAATGGTCTACGCTGATGTGACATGTACCGACTTACAACACTCCACCGAGTGGGTACATCGATGAGTTATTGTAAGGTAATTCATCTTCCAACTGTTCTATAATCTCTAGATTCTCAAAATATTTCGCTTCTCTAATAAGGTGTACGCTTGGAACCATAGGGGAACCGCATGGCTTTACCCCCAACTTTCCAAACTTAGACAATAGATAAAGCACATTTTCCCTTTGAAATAAGAAGATTCCATATTTGCTTCACATAACTTCGATGTCCAAGAAGTATCTTAGCATTCATAAGTCCTTTGTATGGAATGGGCCAAAGAAAGGATTCTGCAGAGATGAGGTGCCTTTAGAGTCACTCCTGCAATAATAAGAATATCAATCCAACATACACTACTAACAAATGATACCGAACCGGTTCTTAGGCATTTAGTGGTCGATTTACTTTCCGTGATGCCAAATTCCTCAACCGGCTTATCGACTTACTAAACCACACATCGACTTGTTTCAAAACCATACAAAGATCAAGACAAACTTTCCTTTTTATCTCCCTCGAAAGACAACCCAGAGGTTGTCATATACACCTCCTCTTGAAGGTCACCATGAAAAAAGACATTCTTAATATCAAGCTGGTGGAGATCCCAATTATAAGTGGCAACCAAGGAAATAAAAAGTCAAATATATGTCATCTTAGCAACAAGAGAAAAGGTGTCAGAAAATTCCACGCCATAGGTCCTGGTATACCCTTAGCCATGTCATCATGCTTTCAATCTGTTAAATCGAACTATCAGATTATCCCTTAATTCATAAAACTCAATCATATCCAATGGCTTTCTTCACAATGTAACTTACTAAGTTCCGCGCCATTGTCATCTAAAGCTCCAAGATTCTTCCACCATAGCACTAGCCAACCAGAGTGAGATAAAGCCTACAAACAAGATAGGGAAGAGAGATATAGAATCTAGGATGCAATAAAAGAATGTAGAATGTGATGATGATGATTATAAGAACAAATGAGGAAATTTGAGGAACACATTGACGTTAATTTTTATGAAGAGCAATAGAAGATCATCACTAGAGATTCAGATCTAATGTCAAAGCTACTAGTGTTGACCCTAGACTAGGGTTTTAGCGTCGAGTACACACCTAAGCAACAGTGCATTTGTCAAAGGAAGAACAAGGTAATGCAAGGCAAGGGTATAAATGAGCAAATCATCGCCCTCCCCCTGACTAGTGTGGATCGTCTTGAGAAAAAGAAGTATTCTCAAGAAAGGTGACATTAGAAGTAAACCATACCTTCACCAAGACTAGAGAAGACAATCACACTTATACCCTTCGAACTCAAGAGCAATAAAGGAAGATACACTTTGATTGACTTAGGTTCGAGTTTAGATAATAATTTACTGGCCATCCCAACAAATTCAGTATACCCAAATTACCTTAGGGCTCAATGGGAAACAAAGATTTATGGGGAAAGCATGTGTTTAAAACGGAGGACCCAATTCAAGATGTGAGAAGGCATCCGATTAACTTCAAAACAAGTTGTGGAAACAAAGATCGCCCAAAAATGTCACGTGCATTTGAAACAGAGCTTACGCTTCAAGAAGGTGTTCATTTTTTCTTTCAAAGAATCCATTTTGAGAGATCAATACAATCGATGAAAGATGCTGTCATTTTGAAGCATGAATGACAGATATTGGTTCAAACATATATTCTTTTGGCATTATCACTTCTGATTTTGAATAGAAAATATGAAATTGGAGTGTGAATTTTGAAAAATGTAAGGTAACGAAGCGAAAATAACCCTGGAACGCTTTCTCAATAAAAGTCAATCATGTCGTACCTTCCAAAAACAGAATCATCACTTCATCATAGTTTGCTCAAAAACCTTAGTCGAGACACAACTGGACATAGACCCTACACATCCGAATGGACCAACTCAAAAGGAGAGGAAGCTTGATTATTGACTCTAGGACTCAAATGCACACGATGAAGCTTAGCATATTGACATGACTCACAGTTCAATGAAGATAGGCTAGAAAACTGAGGATATAACTTCTTCAACAAAGAGAGAGAAGATGACCCAAGTGACAATGTAATTCAAATGGGGTAAACAACTAAAAGCAACGCACTTTTAAATTCCGTTTCAAGGATGTAGAGACCCCTGCACTCCCGTCCCTGCTCAGCGTCAACCCGTCAGAAGATCCCAGCCAAGACAATAATCAAAAAAATGAGATATCAATTATGTAAGGATGAGTTTACCTGGCGTAAACACTAAGAGAATCATAGAAACTTAAACAAAGGTCAAAGTGATTAAAGGAGTAGATGAACTCCGTCCCTCACTCCAAGGACACAAGATGGACCCATCCTGTGGCGGTGATAGTAGAGGTAGGGTGGTCAAACGTAGTAGTCAACCGAATAACGCCACTTCTAATTCCACATCATGTGATCCAGGTCTGGTAAGTCATCACGGATCCAAGTGGAGGAAGAGGATAGAAAACATGTGTTAGTTTTACCCAGTGTTTTTAAAGGTGTTTTCTAGGCACGCCTCAAGGCGAGGCGCCCTAAAAAACCTCGAGGCATCCCAAAAAAAAAAATGCAAGACATGGAACCCATAAGCCTTCTTCGTTTAGGCACTATAGAGGTGTAAAAGGCGTATGCTTTTTGGCACCTTTACCGCTAGTGCTTAAAACCCTAATTCAAACAAACAAAAAACTCCTACCTTCTTCAATTCAAACCCTAAACTCGCTTTTTGAAAACAAACAAAAAACCTCGATTTCTTCGCAATCAAACTTAACTCTGCTTGAAATAAAACAAAAAAACCTAATTTCTTCTTCCATCGTCACTTCTTTGGCGTCGGCATCTCATTGCTCTCCTCTCTATTCACAAGACAGTAAAAAATCTCTCCACTTTATTTGCCTAATTCTATTTCCCCTCTCTCTATGTTCTTTTGAAATTATATAAGTGGAGCTCTTCTCCTCTGTTTATCCATTATATTAATTTTTTTGTATTTGTGAATTTAAAAGTAGGAATAGATAGAAAACCGTTATGTCAAAAAAAAAAAAAAGAAAAAAAGAAAGGAACGTTTATCAAATAAAAAAATTATTAAATGATATTCTCAAAAAATATTTCAATTTATTTTGAAAACAAAGAATATAAATACTAAAATATTATATATTAAATTTTTATTTAGAATTTGTGTTAGGAATACATAGAAAATTGTTATGTCAAAAAAAAAAAAGGAACGTTTATCAAATAAAAATTATTAAATGATATTCTCAAAAATATTTTGAATTTATTTTTAAATGTAATATAAATACTAAAATATTGTATGAGTTAATTTTTGTATTTGTAATTTGTAAAAAAGTAGGAATTACAAGTAGAAAAACTCGTTATGTCAAAAAAAAAAAAGGAACGCTATCAAATAAAAAAATTATTAAATGATATTCTCAAAAATATTTCAAATTTATTTTTAAATCAAGACATAAATACTAAAATATTAAAAATAAAGTAGTATCTTTTAATTTTTGGATTTATTTTAAAAATCAATAAATATAAATATACAAATGTTACAAAATATAGAAAATATTTTTTAGTATTATCTTCCAAGATTTTTTAGAATTCAAAATGTGTTTTTAGTACTTTATTAAAAACAAGATTTTTGATAACTTATTTACTAATTTAAACATTTTAGGTATTAAAATTTTTTGTGAGAATTATAAAATATTTTTTAAACTTAAAATTAATATTTTCTTAGTATTCAAAATATTAATCTGAAAGATTTTTAAAACTGTTTTTTGAAACAATTTAAAATATACACAAATTATTTGGTAAAATAAGAATAATAATTTTAAAATTAATTATAAATTATATTTTTATAAAAAAATGATAAGTTATTTTATTATATAAAAGTAGTTTTATACCATTTTATTTTATTTTTAAATTTATTATAAAATATTTATTAAATTATATATGTGATCACAAAAAGCTTACGCCTCACCTCATAAACATGAAAACGCCTCCTGTTACGCTTTCGCCTTTAAAAACACTGGTTTTACCTTACTCGACGAGTGTATTGATAGAAATTGATGATGCCTTTTTTTCAATCGGAACTGAATGAGCGTGCGGGGGTCGCGGCCGACCCTGATCGCTTAGGGCCGGGAGCAGCGCCCGGGATTGTCTCGATGAGGTGGATCGCCACATCGCTGATCCGTTGTGCTCCTGATGACGCAAAGACTCCTCCCAAAAACAAGGAAGGGGGTCGGGCGAGGGCCGTGCCCGTGGCTGCCTGGCGTCTCAAGTCATTTCTTTCTTAGAGAAAAGAGACTGCTTAGAGGGCTAATGTGTTGCATATGAGTATGCGTCTAAGAGTGTACCTCTATCACATGGTGCCGCGTATTTATGTGATGTTCATGGCCAACTTTCCTAATTGATTATGATACTGAAGGTAGTATGCTCTGTAATCGATGACATACCGACGAAAAGGTTTCCTAGTCGGATGATATAATATTTTCCTATCGTAGATTTATTTCTCTTATTGTAAATCAATTAATAAGGGATAATCGAGGGTGGTAATATCTACTTTATTGGTAAGATTTGGTTTGATTTATAGATAAGCATGATAGAATTTATCCATACTTTCCTTTATTGACTAGATTTAGTCTGATTTGTAAGAGGCAGTTATTTCGAGAATTAATCCTACTTTCTATTGGCTAGGATT
Organism: Tetrastigma voinierianum; assembly: GCA_016808115.1. NCBI lineage: Eukaryota > Viridiplantae > Streptophyta > Magnoliopsida > Vitales > Vitaceae > Tetrastigma > Tetrastigma voinierianum. Next base: position 7,693 of record JAEQBH010006581.1, on the reverse strand, counting down.
TACCGATTTGCGTGATATGGGGCTCTTCCAATTATCCACATCATCGCCTGGGCAAGTGGACTGGCTGCTTTGGGTCGACGCTAGCTTAGGTGTTTATAGGGCCCGCTCTTTAGGCCTAGCGAGGGCTCGCGCCTATTTTTCAAAAACCCCTATCAAGGCCTCACTTCTGGTGCGAAAAGGGCAAGGGGTCAGACAAGCCGTATCGCGTGATTTGCCATGTCACTGGGCTGGGATTAGTTAAAGCTTTTGCTGCCATCTTATGTCCGTGATAATGATGACTTTTCTTGCCTCACGCCTTTCTTCCTTAACATCCTCTAACCGCTTCATCTGCGTTCCTTGATCCCAAGTTTTCTTTGCTTTTAAAGAGAGTCTGATTTTCTCTTCCTTAGCATTCATCCCAACCTTCTGCTTAGTCCTTTTTTGAAGGCCCTGCTGGATAGCTTTTTTTTCAGCTCATTCACCCAAGACATATGTAACCTTTTCTTCAATAGAATATTTATAAATTCCATCTTACTTTTCTACTCTATTCGCGGCTCTTCGTGCCGCCTTCTTGATGGTCTTTACCAGCGCATGATCAGAATAAGCGCCCTCGAGCTGAGATGTTGAGCCTCAACCGCCCGCGAGGCTTCCGGCCCGGGGTCCTTAGGGTCAATAGCCCGAGTCGAACCGCCCGGCCACGTAACCGAGGCAACCACAGAGCCTCAAATCAGGTTGTCGAGCCATCGGCTGTACCCAGGTTGGACATCTATCTTCAGGTCACTGCGGCCCCAGATCGATCAGGTGAACTCACAAAGTGAGCTAACGGGTCTACCGATGGTCGCTCGAAATAATTGCATTTCCTTTGAACGCGTGTCTCGCGCTGAATTGCGTTGAGTTTGCCATCGCGGAGTCGTGGCCCTACGCTTGAGCGCCTGCGCCAACGATGCGACTTTAGGGCCGCGGCTGCACGGCGGATGACACCGCCAGCCGGCCGCGCTTCGCCATCGAAGCCAGTCAGTCGAATTCGACTCTAGAAATATACGCCTGCGGCCGGTAGAAGGAATCCATTCGATGAGCGCCGGGCTCGCCGGCTGATAAGCCCGAGCCGATCACCTCAGCCGAAGGGCCTGTGGTTATAGATGAACCTGGCCTGTTGATCTACCACTACGCTGAGCTGTTGTTGAACCGCCGAGAGCTCGCCTATGCGAACAGTCATGCAGCTCAGCCCAGCGTGAACTGCTAGAGGAGCTCGTTTATGCTAATTGCTGGAAGAGTCGCCGTGAATCTGGTTGAAGAGCTCGCCAATGCGACTGTTGGGAAGAGCTCGTCACAGAACTCGAAGAGCCTCGCCAATCACTACTTCGGGCGGCTTGTTAGCGGTGAACTCGGGAAGAGCTCGTCAATGCGAATGCGGAAGAGTCGCCGGGCTGAGCGTCAATTTCCATCGGTTGTCTTAAAAGGAGTTGAAACAGATTCCTGTTGTATGACCTATTTTTATAGAGCTCGTCACTTGAGCTATCGACTTCCATCTACATCCTGCGGGGTAGAGTCGAACCATTTCCTTAGTTGCGCCACCCGCTTTTACCGAGGTTGTCAATGCAGCAGGGTAGAGTCATTCGAAAGAACCCATGGAAGAGCCTGCCGCAGCGAATGACGCGGCAGAGTTTCGTCTGAGCGACCTGGACAGGAAGAGCTCCACGCCATGTGAATTGTCGAGTAGAGTCATCGAAAGGGAACTCGATGGGAAGAAACATTATATGAATAGTTGAGTAGAGTTCATCTCGAAGCGATCCTGATATAAAGAGCTCACAATGTGAATTGCCGAGTAGAGTTCTACTCGAGTGACCCGGGAGGAAGATATTTCGCCAATGTGAATTGCCGGCAGAGTTTCCGCTTCGAGGGAACCTGATAAAGAGCCTGCCAACGCGACGGTCGGTAGATCTCATTCAGTAGCAATCGAGGCAGAGCTCGTCGAGTGAATGGGCTGAGTAGAGCTCTGGCCCGAGGGCAACTGAGGGAAGAGTCATCAGAGTGAACAGCTTGAGAGCTTCATCCGAGTGAATCGAGGAGAAGAGCTCGCTCGCAGTGAATAGTTGAGTGGAGCCTTCATCCAGAGGAATCACGGGAAGAGTCGCCACGAATGGCAGAGCTCGTTTTCGGCAACCAGGGAAGAGCTCGCGGAGAGTGGACAGTTGAGTGGAGCTCGCCCGAGTGAATCGATGGGAAGAGTCGCCAGCGAACAGCCACGAGGGTGAGCTCGGCCGAGGACCGAGGGAAGAGCTCGCCCGGCGGAACTGGCGGGAAGAGTTTGCCAAAGTGAATGGGGCTGTAGCTCTGGCCCGAGGAATCGTAGGGGAAGAGTCGTCTGGTGTGAATCAATAAAGAGCCACGAAAGTAAATAATTGAGTGGAGTTTCGCCCGAATTCAGGGAAGAGTTTCGTCTGAGTGAACGGCTAAAGAGTTTCGCCAGAGTGAATAGGCGCGAGACAGCTCTCGCGGCCCGGGGCAAACCATGTGTGAGCCGAGTTGACAATGGCGGTAGCTCGGCCCAGGAATCGGTAAAAGAGCTGGTCGGTAATGGTTAGTAGGAGCTGAGCTCGTCGGCGGGCTGACCGGCAGCTGTTTGCTATAATGTGAATGGTGAGAGGAGCTTCCCGGCACGAATCGGCAAAGGAGCTCGCCATAATAGTTAGTAAGGTTTTGAGTCGCCATCATAATAATTTGAAGAGTTTCGTCGCCACTGGGTGAGCAATGAGGCTCCAAGGCCAGGCCGAGGCAGCGGCGGCCCAGCCTGGTCGATCGAGGCAGCCAGGCCAAGGAGCAGGTGAGTTTCGCCACGGTGAGCGGTGCCGGCCCCGGCACCGAGGCCGGTGGCGATGTAGCTCCTGGAATGGGTCCGACCAGGCGCCGTGGTCGCGCGGTAGGTGAGTCGCCGCCGCGGCGGCGCCGCGGCTCGCGCCAGGCCTGGCGCGGCGACATGTAAAATGGAGCCGGGGTCTCACCCCCGAGGCAAAGGCGCGGCTCGGGCGGAGGTGAGCCTGGCCAAAGTGAGCAGCTGCGGGGGTTCTGCGCGCCAGGCCGAGTGATGGCGTGTGCCCCAGCCGCCCCGGAATTCTGCGGCGCGCTCTGCGCGCAGCAGAGATATTTCGCGCGGAGAACCGGCCTCGGCGCCACCGGTGACGCTTGCGGTCAACGGCGAAGCCCGAGTCGGTTTCACCTCGAGGCGCCACGCGCGTGGCAGAGGAGTCATTAATCGAGCGCCGCACCGCCTTCGCCAGGCCTCGGTAACAGCCCGAGCGGATCGGGGGATCCTTCGCGATCGCTGCCCGCCGTTCGGTCGGCTATCACAGAACTGGAAGAGTAACGCTTTATTTGTGGCGAATTGCCGCTCCGCCATCGCTTGTTAACCGATGATGCCTTTTTCAACAGAATCGGGCCGAAGCGTGGTCGCTGGCCGACCATCGCTGGGGGTCGACAAAAGGTCGATTGTTCCGGATGGCGTGCGGTGGATTGCTGCACCGCTGATCTCAGCCGACAGCACCTCCGCAAAACACAGCAGCGGCCCGCAGGCCGCGTCGCTTCCGGCGCTCGCCGCTCCAGAGAGCAGACCGCCAGAGGCGCGCAACGTGCCGTGGCAGAGTACGGTCTAAGAGTGCATAATTTTCACCACGCTACGCCAGATTTATAAGAGATGCTCACGATAACTTTCCTAATCGATTCATGATAACCTGGCGTCATGTTTCCTAATCGGATGATGACACCAATAGTATGTCAGCCTAGAGGATGATAGTAATATTTCTCATTGTGTGAGATTTATTTTTATTGTAAACTAATTAATAAGTGGATAATCGAGTGGTAATATCTTAATAGATTTTGTTTAAAAGATTTGGTTTGATTTCATAGGAGCAAGGGGCTATTGAGAATTATCCTACTTTCCTTATTGATAGAGATTTGAAGCTTGACTTGTAGATAAGTTTCAGCTTTATTGAGAATTATCATACTTTCCTTATTGGCTAGATTTAATAGTCCTGATTTAGGTAGATATGGCCTTCCCAATTATCCACATCATCGGCTCAAGTGGACTGGCTTTCTGGGAAGCCAGTCGACGTTGTGGGCTTTGGGCAATGCTATATTCGCTCTCCTTAAATGAGTGGAGTGGCCCCACACTATTTTTCAAACCCCATCAGAAATAAATGCAAACTTAAGTGATTTCAAATAATAAACAGACTAAAATCTTCGATTTTAATTCTACAGCTTCCTACAATTTCGGCTTACATGTCCTGGATTATGGCAATAATGTCAAACAACCCCTCCTAAAGGTGTCTTGTTAGTCATAGAAGCAGATCTAACTTGAACAAGCCTCTGAAAATTTGAAAAATACCAAAAAATAGAATCTTGCAAGGAAGACGACAACTTTTCCACAAACCCCACCCCTCAATGGAATGTACCAAAACCATAAACTAATTCCTCTACGCCTCTTGAATATAGAAGAAATCAAGAAGAAACCCTAGAAAACTAGGGCCGTCGGAGAGAAAAATAGGCAAAAGAGCAACTTTCCAACAACAGCAAGGGATATGGAGTAACTGTAGATGCTCGGCTTGCAGATATGATGAACCCGGGCAGGTGGCGATGTTGAGCCAGGGCTGTTATCCACGCGCCTCCACTGCATCGAAGGAGAGTTCACGTCGAGAGGAAAGATGACACGCGGTATCATGCCGTGGATTGCCGTAATGAGCATGGTTGGCCTTGATGGGGAAAAGAGGGATTCCGATGCACCCTTCCGCTATTTTCATTTACTGGAATGGAGCGGTAAATGAAAGTTCATCGAAAAATCTGTCAACGATGAGAACTGGCGATCCAACATCGATGGTCACGCAGAAGTCTCGTAAGATCGAATGTGATCAAAATAGACCTCGACCACCTAATGGGTTTCCAAAATTGATTAGATAGCTAAACCCTAACCCTATTCTTTCTATGGCTTTGATACTATGTAGAAAGAAAGACAAAAGAATTAAAGAACAGAATTCTCAGGTTTTTTCTATCGATTTATCGTGAATATATATATATATATATATATATATATATATATATATACAAAAATAAATCTAAAATTTCTAATAGATTACAACTCTTATAAGACAAGTTTCCTAATAAGTTACAACTCTATATGTAAAATAGATATATGCTATAACAAAGCCCATACTATAATCAAAGACAGATAAGTAAAAGAGGGAATATCATTCCGAACAAAGAAATAAACTAAATTTTAATGTGGCAACCACATGCAATACTAGAAATTTAAAGGTCAGAAACATAGTCACCGAGAGAATAACCGAAGAACAAACTTAAAGGTTCATCGATTAGTGCCTGCAAGTAATTTCGAACCCTATATTAGATAGGTTTTGAGTGCTTTGCGGAAAATGACCATGTCATTAATGCCAATCAAGTGTCTAAGTCTTCTTAGTACCACTTATGCCATTTAGAGGGTATTTTGGTTAAGTTATGCAAAGTTTATGAGACTCTTGAGTCTAATTTCGAGTCAAATGATGATCATGGAAGATTGATTCCAATGTTCGGGCCATCAACCAAGAATCAATGAGAAAACTACAAGGCAAAGTGAAGAAAATCGATTGAGGTGGTACATGTGAGTGAAGATCAAAGAAAGGTGAATTTTTGCAAGTGAGTTATGAAATTAATAGATTGCTAAAATTGCAACCTTAGCGGTACCTTGAACCTTATTAAATCTCCAAATTTCATTAGGACTCACCCTAGCCACAAATAACCATTTTTAGCGAAATAATTGATTTCGCTTACTCACAATAATTTCATTGTTACGTAAAATTTCACATAGTTGTATTAAATTATTCGTTTCATGAGCTGAAATTTTCCATTTTCGCTATAAGATAAAAGATTTCGCTAGCTGTATAAATTCTTCACTCAGCAAATTGAATGCTCGTTGCCAATGTGAACATTTCAACCGACTTCAAACTTGGTATTACTCTCTGTCCTTTATCCAGCTCAATTTTGTAGGTTTTATGATTGTGTGCCTTTATAAAGCTCATATAAGCTCCTTCCTGTTTGTAACCAAAAGAACAATTTGGGTGAGAAGAATTTCCTGGGCAGTCATATTTTGTAAAACAAAGCCCTTAATTAGGTTTCGCTTTTTCTCCTTCTCTCTCTCCTCTTCCTCACATTTCCAAGCCAACACCTCTTGAGGATGACAACTAAGAGATGCCGGCTACCTTTCTGAAGAGGAAGGAAGCCAGCTTGTGCGGGGCATATGCATGTTGTCCTCTTGTACTAAAAGTCACAAAATTATTTATAGCCTCATTCTCAAATGAATGAATAGCTTGAACGTCATTGACAACAATACTCACGTTAGATACAAAGGCATACTTATTGCTAGATGAACGGTGGTTCTGATCATTGTCTCAATAGCTGAAATGATAAGAATGCTGTGGTTTCACAAATAAAGAAAGGGGCCAGTTAGATGTGTGTTTTTACCGTAGTTGACTTTAGAGTTGATTTCATGTGAGGGCCTAGTTAAAATATAGATCCCATATGCCAGTGACTATAGGTTGCTTGTCATAAATCTTATGATAAAACCCGAGACATTTTTCGGTTTTGCCCTAACTTACCAAGAAGGTAATCTAAATCTTCAAAGAACTTTCACACTTCATTTCAGCTTCCATAATTTTCAACCTACTTCCACCGTTTTTCTTTAAAGTAAATCCAAAAAGTCCAAATAGAGAGAGCCTCTCACTCCTTCGTGTACTTATGCAAATCATTTTTAGAATAGAAACCCATTCCCGTGTTCTAATTTAGACCACTATAAGTACTGCAAAGAGTTTGACTAATAAAATAGTAGGAACTTAGTGTATACAAATTATTGATTTTAGCTCAAATTTAATGCAAAATGGTAATCACTTAACTGGGGTCATGGTTGTTCATCCTCAAAGTCCAAAATTGGTATAGAAATTTATGGTATGCAAATACCTTAACTCACTGTTATTTTAAAGCATGTTTACAAGCCACAGAACACTTATACATACTTAGGTTAAAAAACCTCTTACTGGAGCTGATTGAGATATTTTTGGTAAAAAGCCTGTATGACAGGTTCACTGGCTAAAATTCTTCTTAGGCTTATTAACTAGGAAACCCCTTCTACCTTTGTTCTTCAATCAAAGCACTCATTGAGTTAAAAGTTATAGAAATGGAAATAAATTTTGGAATCTTCATGTTATGATCTGAAAGTGGAAGAACCAACACAAACACCCACTTTTTACATTGTTTTAAAGACGTTTTTGTTCTAAGAAATACATTATTTTCAGTCCAACACTAGCTAAAAAAACAGTGAAAGCCACTTCAAAGGCAGATGACTCAAAAATAAAGCAAGCCATACTTATATGAACTAAATGAAAAATGATATGTCCAGCCATTAGATTCTCAAGCATCTGTTTTGCTGAAACTCATGACTTCTTGAGCCCAAATATAGAGAATAGAACAAAAGGTAAAATTGAAAAGCAGAACACCAAAATCTAAAACATTCTATACAAAGATTGAAGTCCTTTCAAGTACTTATGAAAGTGATGGATACAACTTTCGGGTGAAGGCAGGTAATGAAAGAAAAACATCGTAAAAGAGTCCTTTCATATGCATGACCATAAAGGATAAAAGATTCTCAACCCATTTTGACCAATTGATCTGTTGGAGA